>JABUQX010062775.1:0-2500 GCA_015478945.1 Trachelipus rathkii | reverse complement strand
ACATCAACTGATTGTTATCCAACTCTCCGAAAAGTCTTCCAACCTTACTAGCAGAAGTACTGAGAGAGTACTCAGCGAGGGGCGAAACTTAGAAATATAAAGCCGAACATTTGTGATTGATCTTCCCCTCACCGACAAAAGTGCTTGCACGAGGTAATACTTGCACGCCTCAGCATTGGCCACACCAATATCACTCACAGCAACTACGTGTCACGGGATCCTCCTCCCATCTGTAAATTTTGCACTCGCTATACACCACAATCTGTTTACCATATCTTCATTGATTTTCCTTAACTGGACTCCATTCACCGTCAACATTTTTTTACTCTATTGTCCCTAACACCTTCTAAAAGGTCATCTCATATGTTGTATGAATCCTCCAACTTTGATAGTAATTATTTTCTCTTCTCTTATCTCCAGGAACTGAATATTCTTCGCAAAATATATATTTGTTATGTAATATTAGGACTATATATAATGTAAGGATATCTTTATATTTATATTTTCATTTATTTTTAACTGAATATTCATTTCGCCATCTAAATTTTATTTTGCGACATTTAAAATAAGTATGAGCCAGGATCCACCCATGGAGTTGATTATTCATCCCAGTGTGGCCGCTTCCTTGTGAGCCGTGGTAGGTTCTGTACTTAGACTCTAAAAAAAAAATATATATATATATATATATATAATATATATATATATATATATATATATATATATATATATATATATATATATATATATATATATATATATATATATATATATATATATATATATATATAGTTTCAGAAGTAAACTAGATTGTCCTAAGAAAATGAAAGAAGAGCGAGGATGAACAAATAAGACAAGTTTTGAGCAGAATAAAAAAAAATAAAAATCAAAATAAAAATAAAAATTAAATAAAAAATAAAGTAGAGTAAAATAAAATTGAAAGCAAGCAAGCATGGAGGAAAAGTTTTATGAAAAAAAATTGTCTCCAAATACAAGAAAAATATTTTAAACATTAAAAGAAATAAAATATAAAATCCCTAAAACAAATATTTATTAAAAGTTTAAATAATTTTTAATAAAAAAAAATGGTAAGTTTTTTTTTATAATTTTTTAATTTTATTTATAATTTTTTTTTTTTATTAATTAATTTTATAATTTTAATTCATTTAAGAGATGTTTTAATGTTAAAATGCCCCAAAGCTGAGAAATGTGATGATAATAAATAAAAAAAATTCAATATTGGTTATATATATATATAGTGAGTACATGGTAGGTATATATATATATATATATATATATATATATATATATATATATATATATATATATATATATATATATATATATATATATATATATATATATATATTTATATATAACCAAATTACAAAAACTAAAATCCAAAGTGATTAAATAGTTTTGTCGTTATATATATATATATATATATATATATATATATATATATATATATATATATAAGCCTTTTATATATATATATATATATATTATATATATATATATATATATATATAAATATATTGATAAAACACCCAAAGTATTTCATCCTGCTGGGATTCGAACCTGGACCCTAGCAGATGTACGTGCAAGTGATTGACCACCAGACCAACGATGAACTAAAAGGCAACCCGCCACTTTTCCTCTGAAAGCAATCTAAGGCTTCGCAGAAGGAGTGAGGCATGGCTAGGACTAGGGTTGGGATTAAAAAAAAAAACATTCGTTTTTTTTTTTTAAAAAACACGTTTTTTTAAAAAGACCAATGGCCAAATTTTTTGTTTTTTTTAAATTACTTATTTTTCATATATATCAAGTCTTTTTAGGTATTTAGCATTAAAATACAGTAAATACAATATGTTAAAAGAGGTATACAATATATAAAGTAGAGTTTAGTGCTTAATAAAGATTTATTAGTGCTCTGGGGCAAATAATTATTACATTTCATGATTATTATTATTATTATTATTATTATTATTATTATTATTATTATTATTATTATTATTATTATTATTATTATTATTATTATTATTATTATTATTATTATTATTTATTATTATTTTTTTTATATATATATATATATATATATATATATATATATATATATATATATATATATATATATATATATATATATATATATATATATATATATATATATATTCTTCATCTACCTTTTTCTCCCCAAGACTGGTGGTAAGGTGCGTAACAAGCATCAGAAAAGAAAAGCAGTAGAAGAATATGACAAAAGTCGAAAAGAAAGCCCAGCCTTACCCCCCCTCTGTTCCATTAATTAGTAAGGACTCGTCGCAGTCAGAAAATCCACCCTATAGCTTCACGGACTGCGACGGACCACTATGGTAAATCATAAGTGTAAGGGTTCATCCCTTGACCAGGTGGGCCACAACCATACCCTCACAAAACCCGCCATTCTCTCTTATTATGCACCTTTATTCTCGCCTCTGCCAACATACATTTCTCTCTCCTTCAG
>JABUQX010062773.1:35000-40000 GCA_015478945.1 Trachelipus rathkii | reverse complement strand
GAGAAGAGAGAGAGAGAGAAGAGAGAGAGAGAGAGAGAGATTGCTATCATTTCCCCCTATTTCTTGATTAATTCGACGTGATCTCAATCCTTGCGGTTTCTCACACAGAATTTTGAAATTAAAATAACAAATAATCATATGGTTTCGATTACAAGAAAATGAAAATGGAAATGACGTTTATTATGACTTTTTCTTCACCGTTTTATGGCTATCATTTTCAAAAACATCAGTCCACAAACCTTCTTCTTCTTCTTTTTCTTCTTCTTCTTTTAATTCCATCTTTCCATCTGCTACTGTTCTTTATGACGATGTCAATGAGGTGAAACTCGCGTCTATCAACGAAAATTCAGACTTCGGTTTCATTAATTCTCGTTCTTTTCTTAATGTTTGATCGAGGCTCGTTTTTTGTGGCTCGCAAATTAAAGAGTTGAATGATTAGTATTGAGGCTATAAATTTAATTGGTTTGATGCGGAGAGCTCCTCCTCCACAACGTTCCAGCAGTTGATTCAGACTTTGAACACCTAAAAATAGAATAAGACATATTTAATAATAATAATATAGTTCTCTCTTCTCTCTTCTCTTGATAATTTTATTGATACTGTCAGAGAAGGGAAATAGTATTCTATTGATTTATTTCTATTTTTATTTCATTTTTATTTTATTCTTATTTATTTTTCATATTGAACTTATAAATATATTGTTAAAACTTATAATTTTATCCTTTTTATTTCTTCTAATTATATATATTAATATATTCATGACAACATTCATTGAAATAAAAATATAATTGAAAATTTTATTTAAATTTTTTATTTGTTTTTAATTTTATAAATAATTTTTTTTTTATCGTTTTCTTATATATATATATATATATATAATATATATAAATATAGTATAAAAAATATAATAAATTATAATATATATATTATATATAATAATATATATATATAATATATATATATACTATATATATATAATATATATATTATATTATATATATATATATAGTATATTAAAACGAAGGTTCTCAAGAAAATGGTATTACCCTTCCAGGAAGCAAGAAAAACAACTTATATATATATATATATATACTTAATATATATATATATATATATATATAATATATATATATATTATTTTATATATCTAAATGATATATTTTTATATTTATATATATATATATATATTTTGTATTTTAATAAAGTAAAAATATTAGCCCAAATATATATATATATATATATATATATAATATATATATATATATAATATATATATAGATATATATATATATATATATATATATAATATATATATATATATATATATATATATTCCTTAAAATTATTTTTGTTAAAAATGTAAAATGCACTTATTTATTTGTTATTAATTTTAATTTAGTATTTAGCTATAAATATAAAATTAATTAATATTTCTTTTTGGTTTATAATTCACATAAAAAAATTCAGTTATATTTATCTTACAATGATACTACTACTACTACTACTAATAATAATAAAATAATAATATTAATAATAATAAATATAATTAATAATACTAATACTAATACTACTACTGCTAATACTACTATTATTATTATTAACGTTACTAAAAATATTTAAATTAATAAAAATAATGATATAAGTAATAATATGCAATAAATTTGACAGCAGCAGTTACACTATTATTATTATTATTATTATTATTATTATTATTATTATTATTATTATTATTATTATTAATTATTATTAATTATTATTATTATTATTTTATGGTTAAATCCCGCACCCGAATATAAAGTAATATCGTATTGAAGTAGTAGTAGTATAAGTAGTAGTAGAGTAGTAGTTAGTAGTAGTAGTAAGTGTAGATAGTAGTAGTAAGTAGTAGTTGTGACTAATGATGTCTACGCTGTTATTGTCGCTGCTGCTGTTTTTGGAACTGTCTTGTTAATGTTGATATTGTTGCTAGTGTCACTAGTAAATGAAATATAATATATTGAAACGGAAATAATAATAACAATAATAATAATAATAATAATAATAATAATAATAATAATAATAATAATAATAATAATAATAATAATAATAATAATAATAATAATAATAATAATAATAATAATAATAATAATAATAATAATAATAAATTTAATCATATTTCACAATAATAATAATAAATAATAATAATAATAATAACCAGTAGCGATTATATGAAATAATTAATATAATAATAATAATAATAAATTAATAATAATAATAATAATAATAATAATAATAATAATAATAATAATAATAATAATAATAATAATAATAATAATAATATAAGGATTTTAAATTTAATAATGTATTTTTTTTTTCAGAATAAAAATTTTGAAATTGAAATTGAAAATTATTATTATTATTATTATTTATTTTTATTATTATTATTTTTATTATTATTATTATTATTATTATTATTATTATTATTATTATTATTATTATTATTATTATTATTATTATTTTCTTTTAATGTACTTAAATTTATTTTATCCCTTCAACAGCAATATATAATTAGTTCAAATATTTTTACAATTATTTTTATACAATTATCATTTTTTTTTCCTCTTTATTTTCTAGAATGTATTAAAAACAATTTATACCCCACTACGTAAGGTTGAACGAGTGTGGATTCCAACATATTAGGATCGATTTATTTTTGTTGGAATTGTCTGTAATTTTCTGTGATAAATGCTTGGTGATAAATTAAGCTGATATTGTACGTTCTTTTCGTAATAAGAGAGAGATCACTTATAGGCACAACCTTCAATTCCGCCCCTAAGCAGGGAATCTATTAGAATAACAAAATTTATTACTCATATTATTTAATTTGTTTGATCATTGTAGTTTTACTTTGGTGTATGTTTTTATAACAGTATAATTTAATATGTAGGTACGATAATATGTATGTTCTGACAGATATATATGTATGTATACGGTATATATATATATATATATATATATATATATATATATATATTATATATATATTATATATATATATATATATATATATATATATAATATATATAATTAATTATACTATAATATATAACATCATATATAATATATATATATAGTATATATATATAATATACTATATATATATAATATATATATATATATCTACAGATATATATATATATTATATATATATATATATAATATTATATATATATATATATATATATATATAGCTATATATATATAGTCCTATATATATATATACTATTATATATAATATAATATAATATACTATATAATATATATATATATTATATATAATATATATATATATAATAATAGATATATATATATAATTATATTATACATATTAATAGTATAATACATATATTACTGTTATTCAACTATATAGCATATTTATTTTGGGATTAAGTAATATTATATATATCATATTATATTATAATATATATATTTATTATATATATATATATATATATATATATAATATATAATATATATTATAATATATATATATATTACTATATATAATATATATATAATATACTATTATATATATAATATATATAATATATTATATTATAATATATATATATATATATATATATATGTACTAATATATATATAAATACGTATATATGGATTAATATATTATATATATAATATAATATATACTTATATAATATACTATATATATATATATATATTATATAATATTATATATATATATATATATAATACTATACGTATATATATATATATATATATTATATATATATATATATATATAATACAACCTTTAATATCCACATATATTTATACAATAATATAAATACAGAGAACATTATACCATATATATATATATATATATATATATATATATATAGATATACTAATATATATATACTAATCATATATATATATATATATATATAAATATATATATATATTATATATATCATATTATATACCGTATAATATATATATTATTATATATATATAATATATATTATATATATATATATAATAACATATATATATATATATATAAGATATTATTATTATATATTATAATAAGTGTTTGTATTAAGAGCAATAAAACAGGGTTGTTTAACCAGCAAGTGAGGATAATAAAAAGAGTGATGATAAAAATAGCATTTCTAACATAAAGAACTTAAATTAAATAAGTTGGAATTTACATTCGTCATTGTATTTGTATCCTTACTGATTGTGTTGACAAAAGGGAGCTTGTTGATGATATCTATTTAGATTTTGCTAGAGCATTTGATAAATAATCTCTTAATATTTTAGAGAATTTTATACTCCTCTTTTTTTTGATAGGTTTTTTATTATTATTATTTTTTTTTTTTTGGTATATAAGAGGAGAAAGTTGAAAAAGAATTCATATTGGACCTATATGAGTCATAAATTTCTGTGCTTGGAACTGCTGTTACTGTTTATTTTTTTAAGATCGAAACTAATAAAATAATGATAATAACAATAATAATAATAGTAATAATAATAATAATAATAATTATAATAATAATAATAATAATATTCAGTTGATGTCTGTTATTTATTTGATAAAAGAAAAAGAGCATCGACTCGTATGAGAAACTAAGAAAGGAAAAAAAAAGGCTAAAAATTAATAAGATCCTAAAATATACTTCATTTAAACTTATAAACACTTAAATTTTCAATAACAAATAAAAAAGTAAAAACTTTTTCTGTATTTGAAAAGAAATGTAATTTTTTTTCTTTTCTTTTCGCTCGCATTCTCAAAGAAGATTGAAATAAAATGAACTCAACCGAGTCATTATGAAACTTCATAAAGTTTTAAAGCATATCGAATACTGGCAGAGTTAAAAAGAAAAAAAATAGAAAAAAAAGAAAGGGGGGGGGGGCGTGTGCCTGTAATGAAGAGAAAGAGTATAATATGGAAATGCAGAGGAAAGGATCCTTATAAGTGCAAAATGAAAAAGGAG
>JABUQX010062773.1:5000-22500 GCA_015478945.1 Trachelipus rathkii | reverse complement strand
TGCCGAATTCAATCTGTATCGGAGGTTATCGATACGCGCATCAGGAGAGTCACTATTATAACATATAAATATATATAAAGCCAGGATTCCAAGCATTCACCATCATGGTCTTGGGCCTTCACACTTTCCCTGTGAGATGATTAATGCTCTCTCCAGAGAAGAAGAAGCCTTTATCTAATGTTTCTGGCTGGGTAGCCATGATTAAGTCACCAATCGTGAGATTCTCATATCCAGAAAAACCTCATATCATTTATCTTCCGATTTCCTTTTACCGAAATCCGATTTCATTAGTAGTCCTTAGTCCATTTATTTACCCTCTCTCTATAGATATAATGCCAATACACCTAATTCTTTTAAAACCTACATTCAATTGAAGTATTTTAGTAAAGTACATTCGAACCTAATTTGACTTCTGATTTTTTACTTGTTCGATGTCACTCTTTATTTTCCACACCTAATTCACGTAAACATTTTTACTTTTTATACTTTGAATCACATATTCCACATACTTTCTGCTATTATGTGCAACTGAATAAACAATCCGCTCCCGGTTTATTCAACTATGTATTAACTCTAATTTAAATAATTTATTTGTGACAAACTGCTGTATCTTAATAATTAGCATAAAATATCTTTGTTTAACTAAAGCATATTTCTACAATATTATAAACTTACTATTTTTCAAGTGATTAATTTCCTCTCTCAATTCTGTAACTATCTTCTTTTACAGTACTTTCCAATGTTTCTTATTCAGTCTTACAGGCATTGGCAGCCGACGTCTTCAGCTTTAGGTCACTTAATACCTATGAGCCTCAAAAAAACGAACTTCTTTATAAGAAATCATACCTTAAGTATGTCCTTCGTAACGGTCTGATTCTCCACTCGAATTATTAAAACATTTAACATCCAACTTACATTCGTCAACATATTCTTCACCAACATAATTAATCAAATCATACTTTTTTATCCCTATCTTAAGAGATACACAACTACACCAAACTCTTAGATATTATATATATATATTAATATTACTACTGATAAAGTGATTACTTCATGTTGTATTAAAGAAAGATAGTTACTTATACACAACCATACCTCTCTCCATTCACATAAATCAAATATTAATCAAGATATCATCTTCCCATACTAAGGTGATAAGAGAATCTCACAACGAGAAAATGTATAAAAATCTTAAAACAAAAAATTGATGTAAAGGCACCGTTTATCATTAAAACCCTATCGATAGCTATCGTAATATATCGTTAAAACAAAAATCGATATACTTATCTTTATACTGAGCGAATCTACGCAATTACTGTAAATGTTTACCGTTCATGTATGCGGCTTTGTAACGTAAATATACGGTTGTAATTGAAAAATGCTAATAAAAAAACAATGCATTACATTAATGTGTAAAAAAAACTCTATAGAAAAATTAAAAGAAAAAACAAACACATACAAGAAACAACGCTCACCCACATATTATAAGAAAACTCATCTAAACACTCATTAATTCCAAGACAAATGCAATCACAAGAAGTTTTTTTTATAAATCACCGGAACAACATATTAAGGAGCACGATCTAAAAATCCTCATCACACAAGAAACTTTGGTTTTAAAAAAATAATGAGAGAGAGAAGAAAAATTTTTATGAAAAATTTGATAATAAAAGGGTCAAAAAAAATAATAAATAAAAAATTTCATTCTTTCTCTCTCTCTCTCTTCACATGCTCGCAAAACTCATTATCAAAATCTTGACCCGAGGACATTAATCAATATTGCATTTTTTGTCGCAAATTTTTCTGTCGCAAGTCGCGAGTTTAAGTTTTGCAATATTCGACCTAGGGGAGAGAATGTCGCTCCACACCGATTAATGCTTCGATGGATCATCGGCCTTTCATGTTCGGAGCCAAGACAAAATATTGCTAATTAGTTTGGAGCGGAGCGAAAAAAAGATGTGCCCCCAATAATGATGGCAGGTTCGTAAAAAACTGTCCTACGTTATTAATGTTTATGAACTTTTTACGCTTTTAGATTAGTTTCAAATATTTTTTTTATTATTATTATCATTTATTTTTTTTATTATTTTTTTTTTTTTTTATTTTTGGAATTTTAGGTGTATAGAATTATTACACAGAGTTTACATATACAAATATATGTCTTGTATAGTCAAAGTGTTATGAAATTAATAGAATTATTATTGGAAAAATCCCTATTAGTTGCAGATGGTATCTATAATGAAAAGCATACATTTAGTATATATATATAAATTTTTAACTAAAGCGAATTCTTATAATTTTATTTAAAGATGTTAAAAAAAAAAATAAGAAAGTTGCAAATTCTGTTAATAAGAGAAAATTCTAAAATAAATGTTTAGATAGAATTATGTTAAATATTATAAAAGCTGTTAAGTAATAGTGTAAATGATCTATGCTTATAATAAACTATCCTCATATAACCGATTTGTTTTGGTGTGGTAGTCCTGGTATTAGTATAGATATTTATGTATAAATAGGGTGATTTTGCATATATAGAGTTTAAGTATAGGATATCAATATGTTAATACTGCAATCTCTCAGGCGAAGCCTTCTATTAAAAGTTTGGGAAGTGTACCAATTACGAAGATGCTTCGGTATCTTTCTTCTTAAATTGGTATATGTCTATTTTTCTGTATGTGTATTGTAACATATTATTGATTGTCTTATTAGTTTGGTGATGGTGTTGTTTTATCATTGTGGTTAGAGCTGATTTCTACTCTTCTGGTGTGATAGAGTCATATTCATTGTTTTGATATATTCTTCTCAGCCTTTGGAAATTCTATGTTTACAACTAACGTGGTGGTTCTATGCAAAGAGTAGACAGCGTGATTTCTGTATATAATCCCAATAACGTAGGGTTTTTATTTTTGATTTGAGGTTTTAAGGACTTTTTAAGCGCTGGGTATATAATATTTCGGCTACCTAAGTTATATATAAAAAATCTCCAATAAAAATAAAGAAACCTCACCCTGTTGCTATACAAATCCCTGCTACTCTTGCACATATTAAGATACTAACTAATTGATAACAATAGATTGTCATATTAAGTAGCGAAATATCAACATGTATATAAATTACATCCTTTCACAACACAAGAAGACATAAGAAAATACAGGCTACCTACACACACCAAGGAAAAAACCCGACCTACATGGCAAGAATAATCTGGGAACTTGTATTAAAACAATAGGAACCCATTGACGAGGGAATCAGGATCAAACAAACAACACATTCTAATCATAATATTACTCGTAAAATAAATGAGATACATTGTCTCATCAGAAATATACTCCAAATTGACGTTAGAAATAACCAAATAAAAGAAAACTGTACCGAACCTTTCGGTATCGGAATATAGTACTTCCCAGGACTTTTTTTTATGAAGAAGCCGCCCAGGGAAGGGATGTTGCCAAGTAATTATTAGTAGCACATGAGAGTGGACAGACATAACCTTTAAATAATGGCAAAAATCTAAGCTCGTGACTCTCTCTTAATTTTCTCGGTAGAAGATGAAATGTCAGATCTGGTGAAGACAACCAACCGTGTGAATCGGTAGTGATAAATGATAATATAAACTAAATAAATAACCTCAGGGCTGGACGAGGGTTGAGAGTCAAACGTCGATCTCATCTACTCTAGATAATATCTAGTTCCCATCTATAAGCATGTATGAAATAGTTCTGTTTTCAGACGAAAGCCACTGCTAGAATTGTTTTTTAAAATTTTAATGGTATAAAAGAAAGTTTAAATAGTGATTGTGTAATAATTAATTAAATAATTAAAATGTAATTATCAATTTCAATATACCCTTCATGCTCAACTATAGGATTATCCATAATAAACTAAAGAGGGAATAAACGAGCCTTGTTATTTACTATACAAATATATTATATATAATTATTTAATTAATCTCATATTATAAATAATATTAATATATTATTAATTTATAATCTTAATTAAATATAATATAAATAATAAATAATATAATATATATAATATATTAATATTACTATAATATATATATTTATTATTTATATATATATATATATATAATTATATACTATTACATCTATATAAAGAAATTATGTAAAGATGTATATAATTACTTTTATACTTCTTTTAAGAATTCTTTGATTAAAAAATATCGTGATCTTAAATTATTCAATAATGCATACACTATAATAGAGATAAGACAAAAATAAAGTCAATGTGCGAATTTATTTGGCGGAGGAAAATGACGACAATAAGATTACTTTAAACAAATTTTGAAAAACATAGCTATTTTTTAAGACATTAGTGCAAATGTTCATAAAATATGTATTTTTTAGGAGGGAAAATATAGTTATGAATATGAGAGTCGACGCTACAAAAAAACTGCATAGGATATAGGAATTTGTACAATTAATCTATCTTTTTAATCATCCGACAGAATTTTAACATACATTTTCTGGAAATAAAAATGATGTATTTAGTTTTCATTAATAACGTAGCACCCGTTAAAATATAAGAATCGTCATCCACTAAAGAAAGGTTATAGCCACGTAGCTCAATGACGCCTCACCTTATAATATCCAGTCGCCACGTTTGGCGCATAAGCCCAAGTTGGCCACCTGTCCTTACGGGTTATCTATGCACTTCTGGGAATCTAAACCTTCTTGTATTTGGCGTCGTATCCTCTCACTTTCTGATTGAGACTAAACTAGTATCTTCTTGTCAAGCAGAGCTCTTTTAGGTTATCATAAATCCTTGAGTTCCTTCAACTAGCCAAATTTGTTGAATAATACTAACCGCCTTCATGTTCAATAGAATGACCTTTATAATACTAACGCTTGCTTTTCCTTAGGGCAGTCTAATTATTATCTGCCTCCACGCTTGTAACTATTCGAATCATTGTATGTACTTTATCCTCTATATCATTTAGCTTTTCTCATCATATAGAATTGAAAGCTTTAATCTCGGGTATTTATTACCACATAGGAATCGTGCTAATGAAGCTTACCTATATAGTAAAAGTGATTTGGGATAGTATATTGTTGCATCCTTGTTGACCTGCTGTCTTACTCGTCAGCATCTAACTTTCATTTAAGCAGCATTCTCTACTCTGCTCTCTCTGCATTTTTCGTTCATACTTGCCTTCTAAGATATTAACTCTTTGAGCCAGCTTCAACATTACAGCTTTTTCTACTCCGTGTAGTCTATCAGCTCTCAATGCTGTTCTCCCTACGCTCCTCTGCTTCGAGTCGTTCTTATGGGCTTCTCTACTTTATCACTTCAATCAGTAATCTTTATTCTCCTCAAAGCAGCAGCAAATTCTATTTGCTGTTCTCAATCCTCTCCGCTTCTATTAGTTCTAGTCTCTCCTTCAATAACATGTTAGTACTTCCTTATAACCGATATACTCTAAATGCACTATTTACCACAATCTACGTCCTCCCTCTATAGCCTATTTGAGATTGCGTTGTATAAAAGTATTTTATATATCTTCACAAAACAATTATACAACATAATTTCAGAAAGGTAAATAAAGTACTTTTATTAAAGGTAATTAATTGTTGAACACTTTTTCTATCAAAAAATTTCGAAACTTTTTTCTTGAATACTGATATACGCAGGAAAACAAATTTCTTACACAACACCCAATCAGAAGATGTATATATCGTAATGTATTAATAATATTTATTAATTATTTATATATATATTATATATGCTTACATAGAATTATATATATATATATTTAATATTCATTAATAATAATATATATCATATTTCATAATATATCTTATATATATATTAGTCTTATTATATATATAATTATTCTTCATTGATTTGAACTAATCACTGATTCATCTATATATATTCTATTTATAATATATTATATATTATATATATTTATATCATTTATATATATTATTATTACATAGTATTATCTATATACACTCTATATATACTATAATAATATATAAGGTAGATATTATATATTATATATATTCAGTATATCTATATATATACTCTATATATATATATATATACTCTCCTATAATATATATATATACTATTATAATCTTATAATACATATATATTTATATTTATATATTATATTATTATATATCTATATCTATATTATTCATCATCATTACCCATCTTAGGTTTTAACAATTCGTAGTAAAATACAACACTTTTATGTGCAAAACACTCTTGTCTGGGTAACCTTTATCACCCAACCGATGGATCTACTCTTGAGTAATAAAATCGGCAATTCCAAATTATCTCAAATTTTGCTTCAATCTAACTCATACTGCTGAAATTAACTCCCTGAGTCTCACTAAAAATATATTAAATAAATTATACTAATTAATTATATATTATATATTATCTTATTTAATATATTTCTTATATAATATATATTATCTATATCTATTATATATTATATAAGGGATATTACTATTTTCTGCTATACCATTATCTATTGTTCTTGCATATATCACTCTTCAGGGTATATAAAATTAGGTGATTTTGAGTTTTATACCTTTTAATTCCTACCATTGTTTTTACATAGTAATCTATTAGTCATAATGCTTGAGGTAGAGGAGATAAGACAGCTAAATTATGAATAGATATATGAAATTATTTCCATTTTATAATGGTTTCAAACATATGAGATATTGTTGGCAATAGGCAATATGGTATATTTCACCAATACGCCCATAATCATTATGTGCAACTTCTCAACAAAAATGATACCATGTACATAGTGACTTATTTGACTGTTAATAAACTTCAATATCAACAATACCCAGATGTCTACATATTGGTGACTCACATATTAAACAATATCTTCTAGCAGCAGGTTTAGTCCCAAACATATATAAAGTGAAATACTTTGTGCTCTAATATTTCTATATCTCCAGTACAAAAATAGGCTAAACTATAATAATTCACAAACAAAGTCAATTCAATTGATTACGAATAAAATGATGGTGGTATAAAATACTCAAATCTCGGACAGGTAACGTTTATCGTAAGAAGGTAATATGCTGGTTGTGTAGGTTTAGTCACCTTTTTAACAAGATAATAAAATTGTACAATTTACCTTCGTAATACTAGCAGATAAAACAATTCTTGGCCAGGCCCCGATGAAATACAACCACCAATACTTTCTAACGATTCTCGAGCCTCTAATCGTTAATCTCAAAGTATCATGCACCTCTCTGTCGAATGAGTTACTGGCCTGATGCAATATGTCCTAATGCAATTCTTATATCTTAACTCAAAACTTACAAACGTATCTCCCTGAAGGTCTTCCAAGTGAAACGACGGCCGAACGTGTTCTTTGTTTTATATGAGAACCGGCCAGTCAATATAACTAACGTTAAATCTAAAGTCCTGAATATTTATCCTGTTATTTTATTAAATATGAGCAATGTTTGATCATTCATGAAATCAGTGTCTACTTGAGACCTAATAAGTATACTATGAATATCTTGAATATATTTAAATAAAATTAGTATTTAAAAACAATGATATAAATTTCAGAAGACACATGGTGGTACAGAAGAGTATACTTAAAAATGCTTATTAAAACAATATATAAAGTATGACTTATGCTTTATACAGAATAAAGTCTTACACATCATGAACATATAATTAAGATGCCGAGACTATCCACTTATAGCGCACTCGCATGGGTTAACGACTGAGCAGTACAAATAATTATATGTTCTATTTCTTAGTGTCTTGAGCATAATTTCTTTTTTCAATACGAATCTGCTAACGACCATATTTATTTACCCACTTTATACATTCGCGCATATTCAGTATTATTACCTTTTCAGTTAGGATAGGGGATCATGATAATGATATATATATAATATATCGTAATGATGCTAGTACACACAACAACTGTTACCGTACAGTTTTTCACGTTATTTTATCATATATCTCATATATATATTCTACCTTTATCTATAGCAGAATCTTTGATCCATCCATACGGAGTATCGTCTAGTAATGTATGAGTGGAGACGTCTGGAAGGTATTCACATAAACTAATCGGTATCGATAGTGGCAAACAATAGTGTTATAAATCGCACAGGGTCATAGAGAGAGTAGGGCTAACACCTAAAATACATCCATTGACCTGGGGATTAGATATCGACAGGCTACATCTCCAAAGTCTTTTTTATCGTTCTTGAGAGAATGTGTGGGGGTTTCAATTTTAGAAGTTACAACACTACGCTCCCGGGGTTGGCGATTTGGCACTCGGGTTGACCTAACACTAGTGATAAAGCTCTCAGGCGTCGACTGCCTCCTAACATATCCTCGGTTTATATACTATATCCACATGTAAATAAGTTGCTAACTTGTATATTGTTGATTATAATCACAACTATTTAAGTGTGTAACAAATTTATTTCCAACAATTTGTGTGGATCCATTTTCGTTTACAAAACAATTACACTCATTATCCGGATCCAGGAATTAATACCTAAATGAGTTGATATTCTTTTAAATAAATCCTCGGCTATTATATAGTACTCGTTCTCAGACATAAATATACTACAGAGCGCGAACTTGGAGAGAGGAAGTTTAACTGATTATTATTGTAATTACCGCTTATCCACATGTCTATAAACCCAACAATGAGAGAGAGCGGATGCAAATCTTTAAGTGCCACGGACAGATTACAACCGTGTACAAGTTCACATTACAGCAACGGTCTCGGTATATTTGCACATGATTGTGAATTATATGCTCAAACAATTTTTTTCTGTATAACAGCCTAAATCTAATGTTACATTAATACTTAGAAAGCGTACTATTCTGAAGATTTCGTTCGTATACATTTCGTACTAAGATTATATCATCACCGAAGTAAAATTTTAAAACAATATTCATTATACATGATAGTATGCAACAATGGAAAACAATGATTACAAGCATTTACAAAATTACACCATCTAACATATAATAAAAATCGATCCGAGATAATATGAGGCATATAACACAAGTTACTGAACTATATACATATTTACTGAATGTCAACAACAATAATAATTCTGAATGTCATAAAAATTAAAAATGTTTCGTTTTAATCTATTTATATATATTAACCTATGAGTACCCAGATACTCTACCATGATTGATGCTGAATTTACAAATCAACTTAAAAATCAGCAGGTAATAATGTATATATACTATTATCAATTAAATATAGTATATATAACTAATATATATACATGACATCAAGAAAGATGAGGCGTGGTTGGTATTTATTTATGTGAATCATATTTATAATTATCCTTAAAATTGTTCTCAAGAAATTAACAACTCTCTATCCCATTCTGAATAATAAAGTCTAACGACAGTCGGGTTATGCCCTTTACCACAACTTTTTAACAAATATGCGATTTATTCTAATTTTAAGAAATAAAATTAACTATAATATTTTATTACTCTTATTATTATATATTAAATCCATCTATATTAAATATATATATTATTTATCAATTTATATTATATTATATATATATGTATATTATGATATATTCTCATATACTATATTTAGATCTAATTATACCTTTACTCCACTATTACTACACCTGATTGCACTTCTTTCTTACACCATTTTAACACCTGCCGCTTACACCTTCATATACCTGTAAATCGACATTTAAGTTTCTAAACCTGTATTACCCCACAAGACGCTCAAAAGCCCACATATAGCTAAGCGACAAATCACATAGAAATAATAACATAAATCTATTTTAACATTTTTATTATATATTATTTAGCAAGCTCCCAACCACAACCCCAGTTCTTCAGTGAATTTTTGAATAAATCGTTAAAAAGTATAAATTAATTAATTTTTCAACTCAAAAAACTGAATTAGGGATGTCAAAGTCAGGGGAAATATATATTTGTGCAATACTGAAATTAATAATACGGTGTAATTTCACAATCAAGAGCATGCATTTAACAATAGATCACAATGACTATAATTATCAGATTTAAGTAAATGGTTTAAAAACAGTTTTTCTCATTGTTGTTGGTTCTCCTTATATAAGATCCATATATTCAACACTAGTTTGACCGGCCGCGCTGATATAACATGAGGTACTACGATCCAAAAATCAAAATAAACAACATTGCATATAATGCATATAGGGATACCTTTACTTCTAAAACATCAATAAATGAATCATATTTATTAATCACACTCCATGATTACATACTCACGTTACAGTGCTGTACGGATGAGCCAGAGTCGGTCCTACAAATACTCCTACGATCTGGCAGTAATATCCTAGTTTTTCATAACTAATCACCTATTATTAACGATCGTAAATCAGTATTACCTGAGAGGTACTATATCGTAACGACTACGTTCTATGATAGATACGATTATGCAATATGTAATAATATTGCGTTAAAGTATTTATTAGCGATTTGGAATCGTGAGGATATTTCTATGCCTGGGAAGGCATTTCTTAACGGGTCGTACAGAGTTGCACGTCCTATGAATTTGGTGGAACCTAACTCTCCACCAATGGTCATACGTATAATTCGCGATATACTCCTTGAATCCAGTATGTCTACTCATTTCAATATGCTCCATCACCTACTAACATTCGATGGACTATGTGTTCGTCCTTATTGCAACTTCCAACACAAGAACGACCTCAACATCCTAAAGGTCTCAGAATGTTAACCTAGAATACCTAACGTATTGGTGGTATAAATACATTTAAGGACATTGGAATTGGTCAGTAATATATATAATACAGTCCCGACCTAAAACCAATTGAACATTATTGAGCTGTGTGTGTGGGACATGTTGAAACGTCGGTTGTCGTACATGTCTATTGTTCAAAATACCACTAGTCCAAAACTCTCTCAGTTCGCTGGGGCATGTGCGGTGGGTTGCGTTAATGCAGCCAGATTTCCGTGGAAGACATATACTGAGTCACAATCATTGATCTGCATGCTAAACTAATACGGAAGACCAAAGCCGGTCAACTGTGCCTAAGAAGTATGGCATCACTCTATATACACGTTATGAGTAATATACCCCAATCTCACTACTTGTAATACCTCTAACCGCGATACCCCGTCTCCACATTAGAGGAAACGCATCCAATAACATACAGGACCCATTCTCGCATAAGGCCCAGGCCACCTGGTACCATTTACCACTTGTAATTTTAATGCTGTCCGCCGATTGACTGTTTAATTGCATAATATATTATCATCAGCATTATCTCAAAATGGTTTTTCTTCGCTTGTATAACGTCAATATGAGCCACTGTTACTTTTGACTAAGATGTTTAATATATAATTAATTATATATAGTCCATATAATATATTACAAAATTATGTTATAATTATCTATATATAAAGTTATATTAAATTAATTAATACTTTAATACATTCATTCTTAATATCATATACTATCTATTATAATACTTATAATATTATAATAGTTTAATATTATTAATATTATCATCCCCATATATTATATATATAATACATTATCTTTATTTATATAATTATATATAATATATTAAAATATATAATTAATATTATATTAATATATTAATAATATATTAAAATTATTATAAATTAAATTATAATTATAATTACACATTACATAACCACTGTACGCCCAGAATCTCATATTAGCAAGTTCCTCGGTGTCTATATATTCATACCGAAAGGAAAACACTCCAAAAATAGACCGAGACTACGAAAAATTTAAGAAATTTTGAAAGTTAGCTAAATTAAAACCAATAACATTATCCATGATATAGAATGAATTACTCAAACGCTTTGGTAATGATAGTAGAAGTGCAGAGAAGAAAAAAATTGAAATTGTAGTAGATAGGAAAAACAAACAGAAATGAGGAAAAAAGTATGCAATACTAACTTATAGAATATTTGTAATATGTACCTGGAATCCAGAAGTTGCAAAAGCAGAACGTGACCCTCGAGGATATGAGATTTTCATATATATGATATATGTATAAACTAAAGGGAAGAATTGAATAGAGTACAATATTAAATTTGTATCATAAACAACTATATATTTTATTATAACCTATAATCAATCCTGAGATTGTTATGTCGAACCTAATATATATAATAAAGTTAATTCCCTTAACTAACTATTATGCATACTATATTCATTTAATATAAAATAAAAGGTGACTTATGTAAATCAGACGCACTGCGATAAGCTGAGGCAATAATAAAACCTTGTACTCTTTTATAGATAGTCCATTTTTTTCACCCTTCTATAACTTTCTAGAAAGAATATTTATACTATATTATTTGTATTAGGATTTTTGATAATATTATTATCTCATGAATATTTTTTTAGATGTATATTTTTATTATTATTTATATTATATTGATATCTAGTGAGCTAAAAGTTCCGTACTACGAAGTCATTCTAAATATTATATATATCTATTAATCTAATATGAATTATATCTATATAATTATAATATATATATATTAAATATATAAAAATATATGATATATTATATAATTAAAATAATATTAAAAATATTTATTATATAATATATATCTTCTAAATAATATAATATATATATTATACTATCTCTTTATGATATATTAATATAATATAATAATACTTACAATATTATATAGTACGGATCATTACTATCTATATCTATCTCATATATGTCTCATCTATCTCTTCTATTATCACTTTTATCTAATGAAAAAGCAACAGAATTTGCATACATTATCTGTATCTATCTATTCTATATATATTAATTATATTAATAATATATATTACATAAATTATAAAATAAAAATATTATATCTCTATCATATATACTCTAAAATATATACTATTATTAATAATATATTAATCTTATAATATATATAAAATATATAATCTTCGGTGTCTTTTGGATTTAGCGCCTGCACCCTATCAATACTCCACTATATTCTTATACTACTAACATCTCGCTCACAAAGGACAAAGGCAATTATAAGTATCAAATTGACTTTAGATCTTAATTTTTTTATTAGGGCGGATACCAACTTGATAAATAAATACAAATAAAAAATAAAAATAAAAAAAAAAAAGAATAACAAAAAAATATAATATCTAATAACTAACTATAATTCCAAGTGTCAGAATATATTCATTTTTGAATCTGTAAAGTTTTTAGATAGACATATGTAAATAAATAATAAAATAAAAAATAAATATAATTGCTATAATATATTTAATGAATATTTTAGTAAATTGAAACTATACTTTCAAGAAATCCTAAAAATTCAAACTATGAATTAGACTTTCTTTATAAATATTTTTTCTCTTAATATATGTCTTAAAGAATCGCACGACCGTAAGGATGTAAATATTTCATTCTATACAGACGTATGTACAGGAAGTCGGGTCTCTCGGCTTACACGGGTACCTAACAGGTAGATATTAGAATAGACATATAAATCTCCGTTATACTACCGACCGAGGGAGGTGGGTTCCGGCCACACCCGAGTACTCTATATTGTGATATAATTTTGGTGTCGAGCAGTGGGTTCTCCTTAGATACACATAATTATGTGTACTGCTGAGGAAAGGCATACCACATACAGCAAGACTGAAATGACTATGCAGGATGAACATCACTAAGCATGGGTTACTATAACATCTACATACGGCAAACTACAAAAAAATAGAGAAAAGATAAAATAAAAGATACACACACAGGATTTTCCGGGATAATTCTAGAGAGGAAAATTGATTACCCGGAGACAGGGATTAAAAGCCGAGATACAAAATATCATTTTGGTTTTATCATCGATCATCTGACCATCTGGGCGTAAAATTCTCGTCAATTCTTTTAAATTATATATAATTAATTTTTATATATCGAATAAGACCCAAAATTTTCCTTTATAGAATTTAAAAAACCACTCTGGTAACATACCGATTTATAACAGGATCACAAAGCTTAAGTCTTAACATATTCGAATGATAGCTAATTTAATATAAGGAAGTGGTCTGTTGTAGCTACATGATTTTTTTTTTAATTTATCATTTTATTTAAATTTTCTATTTTTTTTTATATTATTATATTTTTTTATTTCACGAGTACTGACTATATAATACTTGTTTAGAACGTCAGGTAATTAACCACAACAAGATTAACTTACTTTCTCACTGTAATACTATTGTTAATTAGTTTTTATTGACGAATCTGGAATATCGCTGCATCAGTTGTTACGCTTTATTATACACTCATCAACTTAACTACCCTATATATCTACATAACCTAATCTATTTTAGGGCTTCATTGGGACTTGGCCGGATACATTTACCGCTCTTGATTTTTATCTATTAGTATTTATTTATATTTTTCCTTCAATATATTTTGGCAGGGTTACGTCATCTGAATTCTTTTTTTTTCATTCAAATAATTTGACTCATGTCTTTAATCGTTTAATTTTATTATTATTATTTGATACTATTTTCAACAACACAGACATTCTCACTTTTCACACTTATTCCACTTAGTTTACATTCTATCCTATTTTCCGATCGGTATTCAGCTATCGTGCATCATTTGAGCTTGTTCTATACTACAATGTGTTTGTTTATGCTTATAAAATTTTTAATCCAAATAAACTATGAACTATTAATGCACTTATGAGTTTCAAAGCTAAAGTTCACATCGATTTAAATAAAAGCTTGTATACCACCAGCCTGGTAAAAGATACCCTTTCAAATTTCTTGATAAAATCTGAACATATTTATAATACCATCTTGATCCCCTTTTCTATAGACAGTAAGATACTTTATAAATTCTAAAAGATGTATTTATTATCATCTACAGCTTCTTGAAGAGTGCATATTTATAACCTATGAATTACTTATAAATATTACTATTGCTTATTTCTGTTCGTAATCTAAAATATCTTGAAATAAGTTAAAAGAATGAACATAGATTCGTTGTTAAATGCTAAATATTAAAAATTAATGAAATACCAATTAATAATTTTGCAAAAAATTACAAAAATTCCAAAATGACAATATTTTAGTAATCATAAATATTTGTGGGTAGAGTGCAAAAAATAAAAATGATATTATATATCCAACCATATCATCAGTATTAAGATTTATTACTCATAACGAAAATCTTTATAACTTTCATACTATTACAAATAAAAAATATCGATATATTATATTTTAATCATATGAAATATGTATAATATTCATTTGGTACCCTAATACATTTTACTAGAAGGAAAACTAACTCACAAGTTCTTTAAGACATATAACAGGTCAATATTTACTAAGAAAGAGACCTTATTTAAATATAAATTTACTTATATATATATTATATATTATTATTAATAATATTATAATATATTTATATATATCTATATATAATATGATATATAATAATATATTATATATAAATATATATTATATTATATTATAATATAATAGTATATATAGTATTATATTATTAAAAATACACAGTTTTTAATATGTAATTTAATATATATATATATATATATATAATAATTATATATAACTAATATAATTATGCAATGTTCTTTTATTTGTTATTACAATACAATTTTATAATAGAAATCATGATAATTAACTGGTTCCATATTTTCTCTAAATACTTCAAAAATTTTAGAGGTATTTATTAATTACAACTATTATGATTAAATTTATTAAATGTTTTGGTATATAAAAAAATTACGTACCTTATTGAGTTTTAAGTCTGGCCAAGCAAATCTGAATTATATTAATAATATTACAATAATATTCTCTTTATTATTATTAAAAATTAATTATATATATGATAATATATTAATATATTATATTTAATATACTTATTATTATATCAATATATTAAATATATATAATATATATATATATATATTAATATATAATAATATATTTTATATATAATTATATTCTAAACAGATTTTTATCTCATTTCTATTAACATATACTTAAATAATTAAATATATATATATATCCTAATCTAATCTATAAATATAAATTATATATATCTATATCATAATGATATATTAACTTAATAATATATAATTTATATATATTAATATAAATATAATATATAATATATATTAATATATATAATGAATTCAATATATATCTTATCTGCAACACTATCTTTATTATCTGTATATAATTATATATATATCAATTAGTAATAGTGTTGGTTGTTAAGTTTGAAGTACTATTAATGCAATTGCATAGATGGGTTCAAACACTGGGAATAGGGAAAAGAGAACAATCTGAGAATGTTGATTTAACAAAAATATATTTTATTTCCCAATTGATCCTTACTGATGTAACTTAATTGCATTTTATCAGTCTTTATTCGTTTCCAAAGTGTCATTGAATCAATTTTATTTAAACAAATAAGAAAATATTAGGCACAAAAATATTTAAATCTAAAAAAATGCTTTGGGTATAATTTAATTATTTTTTAAGATTATGGATATTGTTCAACTTTTGGAATTATATTCAAATCAGGTAGTGACTATATTCAACCAAAAAGTAACAAAGGTATTTCCTTGTTTTTTTTATTAAAACACGGTCACACACCTATCACACCTAACCAACCTACCACACACACAAGCTAATATACTTCTATATATATCTATATTACTATATATAAAAAACTTATTTAATCTATATATATCATATCTTATATTATTATCATATATTATACTTATATATATATATCTATCTATATTAACTATCTATAAATATTTATTATCTTTTTCTTATTATTAATACTAGATATATTTAAAAGGAAATATATATATACGAAAATATAATTATATATATATATATATATATTATCTTAATCATAATATATTTATTACCCCTTATATATATAATATATATTAATATTATATATCTAATTAATATATCTATAAATTATATAATATAATTTATTATATATATACTAATATAGATAACTTCAAATCACAATTTTGATATAAAAAATATATAATATTAAATTAAGACTATTTGAAAAAGATCTAGGGAGATGTATTTACTAATTTATGTGGATTATTTGATAATAGAATATCATATATTTGATATGAACTATACGACATTGAAGACTCACTGAAGCGTTTTACTAATTAGAAAACCTAAAGGGGTGAGGTATTTAGAAAAGAGTGAAAATTAGATTACAAACTGCATTTTTTTAGACAATCTATCACCAGAATGAGCAGTCTATTATTGGAGTGGCTTACTTTTTGTATTAATTATTAATCAAGGAGGATAAAATCTAAATATACATTATTGATCTTATATTTTATTTATTCACTATATAAATCTAATTTCAAATATTTTCATCCTTTCATTTTTCTTATTACTTTGGACTATAAAAAGAAATTTCATATCTGAAAAAATCAAAATATT
>JABUQX010062772.1:7500-28130 GCA_015478945.1 Trachelipus rathkii | reverse complement strand
AGTCAAATATAGTGCACGCAAGCCTAATAAATCAAACTCAGATATATATAATATATATATAAGTCCTTTCGGGCGCACTAATTATATTGTGCGGAGAAGAAGCACGTTGAATAATACCGAATAACTCGTTAAAACCCCGACTTAAGTAGTACTCTCTTCCATTTTAATTTCGTAAAGCTTCTCATATAAGTTAGATTAAGATAACTATTTGACTATATAATTCGTGAGAGTCAAAAAGATATCTATAATAAAATAATAAGTATTTAATAGTACTTGTTCTCACGATGATTGTATATTAGATAGTATCTAGTTAAGCTATAGCACTAATGACACATCAATATTACGGTTTACGTAAGCAGTAGTATATATTTCCGGTTAACGAGAGGTAGAGTAATTTGTCTCGACCTATTGTGTCTATGTTACTATACTTTGTATAGTATTAGGGTGAAGGATTATTATTTCTTTTATAAATTATTAAATTCGAAATTTATGATAATAGACTACATGCTAGTTATCTTAACCCCAAATACATGATATATTAAGGTTTATATATATATTATATTAATATCATATTATATCAAATGATAATAATAATAATGAAGTTTTAATTATTAATATTTTTTCTTGTACTTGAATTACAGCAATTTTCAATTCTAGAATGTAAGTTAAAATTAAATATTAAATAAATACTCAATATTTTAGAATCAAATCTAAGGATATAGACAACTAAATAAAGTTTATATGTATATTATATACGAATTTGTTCTATATTATTACATTTTGTGGAGTGATTTTAGATAATTAATATTAATAAGGATTAACACAATCCACTTACCAACAAAACTTAATAGTATAAATTATTAGAATATTGGTATTATATAATATTATATTTAATATAATAATATAAATTGGGAATACTTAATAATCTAATGTATTATATGTATGTACATAGTTCAGGATCAGATTTTCAAGTGATTTGAAATACATCTCACAACATAGATCGAAGTCTAGGATATGCATTCGTTGTTGGTGCATGTACGATCCTGGTAAGTAAGTTGAGCAAATTGAGAGT
The DNA here is from genome assembly GCA_015478945.1 of Trachelipus rathkii. Classification (NCBI taxonomy): domain Eukaryota; kingdom Metazoa; phylum Arthropoda; class Malacostraca; order Isopoda; family Trachelipodidae; genus Trachelipus; species Trachelipus rathkii. Next base: position 27,058 of record JABUQX010062772.1, on the reverse strand, counting down.
AATTAGCTCTTCTAACTCAATTAAGGGGAAAAATATTTTTTGGGACAAAATATATATAGCATACTTATTAGAAGATTTTGGATTAATAACGTACAAACCAATAGAGAGTGGTTCTGAATGTCCACAAGAATGATATCTATAAGATTATTACTGAGTGTGACTATATCTAATTTCATTTATATACATCTCGAGATATACACTCGTGGACCTTGAATCCTTCATGATTAGGGAAAGGTTCGGCTATAAAAAAAACTCAAACTCTATGAATAACTTGTAGAACTCTTCTCTCACAAATGAATATAAGTAAACTAGAATATAAGTAGATGTCGACTATCACCATAAACTGTGTGTCTTGAATCATGATGTGTACAGTATATCTTTAATTAATATTTGATATGTACTTATTACTTTATTGTAAATGAGAATGCGTTGCGCTCCAGTTTGCACAAGTGTAACTATGTGTTTCTTATTTTAGTATGAAGTACATGGTCTTCTTGTCTTAGTGCTTAATCGCATTCTGCTTTATCTCTCTGGTTTAATGAGTTTAGCTATCTACGTTCACTCGAACATATTACAAAAGAATCGTTCTCGTCTTTTCATTTAATCACCTAATATAGCACTGTTAGATGTAAACTTACAAATATTGAAAATTATATTGATGATATCAAATAATTGGATGTAAAGGTTTACCAGTGCTTTGAAATATAACATTATCTCTTTCTTTTATATTTTGTATTATTACTTTAGACTCATAGCCATGAGCTGAGCTCATGGAAACCATCAATGTGAACTACCTAAAAATCTTGACCCAAAACGGCCCCTATTCAAGGTGTATAGGTTACTTCAGATTTGCGCGTTCACAAGGGACAAAAACTCTTGGCAGGCAAACAAAGATATCCCTTACTTACTCATAACATTAGATTATATAGAGAGCAGTAGTCTCATATATAAGGTATATAAACAAAAATGGATAGGAACCCCAGTTGGAGGAGATAATTTAAAGAGATAAGCAATCCTATAATATACATATATCACATGTCTCTCGTAGTCAAGCATAGCTAACTAGTTACACTATGACTCCCCATACTATAGATATATAGTATAAATCATATTATATAATAATACACTATATTACAATATATATAGTAAGATTGATTAAATTCACAGTCCACCATAAACAGAGATCGTAAGAGTTAGGTTCGTTTCAAAATTGAACTACTAATTTAATTCTCCTCAAATTCTCATTTTCACCTTAAAATGCTTTTTTTTTTTTTTATTTGAGACTTCAATGTTCATATACAACCATTTTATTATTACATATATATAAGATTAATTGGCTTTCGTTAATTTTTCAGCTTATTTAAAATAATTAACGATAACGGGAATCATATTTATAGATTAATAATATTATATATTATTATTAAGCCACACATAAAAAATATAAAGGTCATTAACACAAATACAAAGTCTTAAGTGATTTAAAAAAATTGAAAAAACAATAGAGCATTTCCACTTTAAGACTTTATGATCATGTTTAATCTACTATATTTTTTATTCTATTTTTTTAAAATCACTTGTATTATACTTTGTTCCATCGAAAAAACAATTCCCTTTTTAGATATTTTAATATCAGTTACCTTTAAAAATTATTTTAAATTATTATTACACAATGAAATCCTCACAAGAGGTATCCTAAATATAATGTTAGTGAATTTAATAAAAGATATGTAGATATCTCTATAATACGCATCTAATTAATTAATACAGTATGAATCTTATATGTATAATTATAATTCATTTAATATCATATACACTATATTTACATGCAGATGTGATAGTAAATGAACATGCAAATTTTCAAGTACTTGAATTGTTTACATGTGCATTATGATAACTTACTGCTGTAAATGTACAACAATTAATATTCAAAGGTCTGAACATTAGTACTACATATAATGGTCGAGTATGTAGGTCATTCACTCTCACTAATCGAAAGATTTTTAGTAATTTTAATTGTGTCAACTAAGAGTGACTCATGTCAGAACCTTGAATTATTTTAATTCTCGACCTAATTTTTACCAAGATATGCATTGCAATAATATAGTAATTTATTCTTTTATAAAAGACACTCTACAATGTCTTAAGTATATATTGATGAATAATTAGTGGTATTGATAATTTTGTAAGCCTGTAGATGAGATAACTGAATGAAGTGACTATCACTAACTCCACAATCAAAAATCTATTTTTCCCCAATATTTGAACACTTCAACAGACGCATCTTTTCCTTTGCCGTGCAGAAAACTGAGCACATATGCATAGTCGAAAATTCTAATCCCTTGAGGAATGAGATGTGTTAATGACTTAATGGCGCGTTTTCACAGACTTGTTTTTAGAGTAACAAATTATTTTATAAATGTCTTAGAAATTTTATAAGTTAAATAATCATGGGTAGTGGATGGGGTATTAATCATTTATTTACTTCTCAATGTGTGGGAATAAATTTATTTTAATTATTAATTTTAATAATCGTTATCATGTTTCTTTTTTAAATCTCAATTATTATTCCTAATACTTCAGTATTGTTATTAATTTTCCTACTATAAAATTTTAAATATTCGTTTCCTTTGTTTAATGATTTAAATTTGCTATGATAAAATAGAACTACTTTTTTTTCTATCTCTATGCTCTCACGAATTGATTAATATATTTATATTATAATTATATATTATTTAAATTGAGTGTTTATTATTCACTGATAACTATGGATCACAGCTCTCTTATTCTTCAATGAGTTGTATTTTGAAATGATTAATATTATATAATATTATATATTTATATAATATATATTATATAATATAATATCTATATATATATATATATATATTATATATATATTATAATTTATATATATATATATAATATATATATATATATATTACTTATATATATAAATAAATATAATTATATATATATATATATTAATCATATATAATATAATAATATATACACCATCAATGCCTTAGGGCGTTTCGATAACTCAATAACAACCTATTCATCTCGGTAGAGCAAGCCAAAGGTAACTTATATCTATATTATTATTTTGTGATTTTTAACTCCTTTATTAATTATGGGTATATATATATATATAAATTATGAAAAAAAATAAAAATGACTGCCATATGAAAGTCTCAGCGATCCAAAGTTTGGCTAGCCTTGTATAAGTAGAATATAAATTAAGACTATTTTTATGATTGTGTACATAGGGTGAACTTCTTATTAATTATATGAGATGTGCAGCCTTTGATCGTATACGTATGTTATAAGAAATGGACTCCTTGTATTAATTTAATTTTATTCGTAGAATTTAAATAACTTGATTCTTTCATTTTTATTCTGAATCTGATATATCTCTTTGAATATAATGATGATTTTATTGATTTATTCAATTGTCTTAATGATGTTTACGTAATTAGATGGATGCTTGCATAGATAACTTTTCTATATGATGGATATTATGTATAATTATACTGTATTACAGTTTTATGTGATAATATTTAGTGATAGTCAATAAATGAAATTTCTGTAGGTCTTTTTCATTCTGTTATGAATTCTTGTTCCAAATTTTTATTCACATTGTCTACTTATATTATATTCTAATTGTTACATTTAACTATTCACCTTATTTGTCATTTTATGAATAGACGTAGTTGTACTTCCTATACTAATATAATATATTGCTGACTTTTTTATATTAATTTTTGTACGGTTATATAATATCATTAGCTAATTAGCGTTGCTCTCTGCCTTACCCCTCAATCTCCAGTTCCATTCATTATTATATAGTATATATATATATATAATTATATTATACTATATATATAATATATATTATAATATAATATATAATATAATATATATAATATTAATATTATATTATATATATATTATATATTATATATATATTATTATTTAAATTATATAAATATAGATATATATTATATAGATATATTATATATTATGAATATATATATATATATATATTTAGATGATGGGACATATATTAAATCAGCAGTTTCATCTCTAATCATGTGCATTTAAGGCTATTATTTTTTTATATATAAATCTTCACTCATCATCGTCTCAATATTTCGGTACTCAATTTTGTGTCTTGCCGATATAATAATTGAACTAACTTAATTTAGGGCGACTTTCGCCGCAAAAATTGTGAGAGTCAATAATAATAGATGAATTACTAGTTCTATTGAATAATCTTATCTGAGCAATAAATAATATACTAATAAAAAAATAAATTATAAATACATAACGATATAAAATAATTAATAATAATAATAATAAATTATAAAATAAATATAATAAATAATATAATAATAATAATAATCAAATAATTTTATATATATTTATAAATATTATATATATTTAATAAATAGTATATATATAGATAATATTATAATATAATATATAATTATATATTATATATATATATTAATAATATTATAAATATATATATTATATATATATAATATATATTAATATATATTAAATAAATATTGAACATTAGTTTCCTGTTTTATTAATTATCTCTTATAATATATATATATATAATATATATATACATAAGATTACCCATTTTATGCTTATATGAGTAGTATTAACAATCCAGTGTATATCCTAATGGTATCGTCCTTATATTCTGTATGTCGTTCATATCCACTACTCTATCCTCCAGACAACAATTATCAATAGATACACATACTTTATCCTACACCCCGTATTTTCTATACTAAACAATATTTAGCTTTTACAGATACCTTATCTGTATGCCCTTTACTTATGAGATGCATACGATTTTGATCAGATGGTTGAAGTTAATCCATTATTGCCCACATTGTTGGTGGCTCGACGTAAATTAGATTTATTTGTGTAAGATAGACAAATAAGTAAATGAATTTACTCAAGTGTAGGTAGGAGTATGTTAGTACTGAGACTTTTTAAAACCAATGCTCTTCGTATTCATGTGTAAGACAAAACAGGATGTTAATAATCTATATATGTCTAACTATTGCTTTTGCTCTCTTGTGATAAAAAGTGTGTTTTCAATTCCACTGTACTAGCACCAATATCTTTTTTAATCACTTTTCTCTTCGAGAACGGAAAATGTATTGTGTATATCTACTTAATCTTTACTGTATATAAATGTCAGTAAAGTAATCATAATATTTTCGCCATTGATGCACATGAGCTCCATCACCAAGAATGAGTATCAGATCATATTTATGAAATTTATAGAAGGGCAACTACTTAGGTAATTTCTGTGACTTGATAATCAAAGTGATGGATAAATAGGAAACGTGAAATGAGTTTTAGTTGTGATATATGTGTTATTAGTTTGCTATGTGTAAAGATATGTGATGAATAGTAGATAGAAGATTGCAATTCTGATGGAGTGATGTTATAGTTAGAGATAATGTATGACTAGTTGTTATAGGCCGGATTCACATCATAAGTAAAGTCTAAAGTAGTGAGTTAAATATTTATATTGAAAATTGCCAAAATTTATAATCTATGTGTGTTGTGACAGATCAATTAATTAGACATCTTGAGTATCCTTATTAGGTAATGTATCAACTATACATATGAACAAATTTGTATGTGGATAAGAATGATTAAAATCTGAATGATGGTCTTAGTCCCATTCGGAATTCAGTGGAAATTAGGAACTCTATCTCTATTTCTCCGACATGCTATGCTCATATCACTCATGATTCTTGTATATGGTGTTTATGAGTGAGTCTTTATACACTCCTATCCCGAACCGCGCTGAGTCTTATTGCTCATTCGCCTGTAGTTATATTAACGACTTGCTGTTGTGTAATCACGTGTATGACACGTGTTCTTCTCCTTGCAAATACGCAATTGTCTTGAATACAGACACAGACAGCAGGCTTAAGACTTGATAGTTAGTTAAAGTTCTATTAGTTCGTTTAAATAAAACATGTTCATTGAATATAGACTATCAGTTTACTGTGACAACGAACATATTCAACAGCTTTTTTTTGGTGGTGACTAAGAAGAGGTAACGTCAAATTACCTGAATGCTGAACACGAACCAAGTCTGTGCTAAGGCCTACTTACTCTACAGTCGAGCTAGTTTTTTTCTAACCACACAAATGTAAGATATCTTGCTCATCTTATTATAACGTTACATATTTTTCATTTTCGATCTGTCCGCTCAGTACTGCATTACATATATGTTCTCGAAGGCGTTTCGTAATGAAAATGTGATTAAATTGTTCAATGTAAACCGAAAGATAATATCTAAATCGTAATTTTTTTTTCAGTTTTGTAGACGCATCTTTCTTGCAGCATGATAATCTTATTCTCTCAGTATTCGTCTTGGTGCATATCGCCTGAGGAGCAAGAAATGAAAATAACTCTTAACACCTTGTCATGCTAGATGTACATGGTAATAGAGAGTATATTATGTGCTTCTTACATTCGAACCTTCGTCTCAAAATAGATTTTTTGAAGAACCGTGTTTAATGTGCTGTACATGGACTAGTTCAAAGATGGGACTTCGTATTTCTTTAAATTAGATAACAGAAGCCTTCCGCTCAACTCCTCTCTCCCCGCTTCAGTTCACAAAAAATTTGAGTCCATCTGAAGTATTTTTTGTCAATGTTCCATACTGAACTTAGATGATGCGATTAGAATAAGTAGAGCTCTTCTTCATTAAGCTGAGTCATGCTCAAATATTGTGTGTGTATAACTAAGAGAAAGTCTCACAGTCTAACAGAACTTCCATAGTCCTATATAAGTTGGACTTCTTTATGCGTAACCTTGATGGAGGTTTTCCAACCAAATAGTATTTTGTATAAGAGTTGTGCTCTTATAGGCGCAAGTTATCTAGCAAGAGTTTGGAATTGCGTTTATGCAATAATATTATTTGTGCAACACGGAGAGACGACAGAACCTCCAAAGAGACAGGAAGTTAGAATGGTGATGGGACATTGAGATGAGATTTGTCTAAAAGTTGGGTTTTATAAAAGACTATATATTAAGTGCCAGAACAAAAAGGGAATTATAATAACTCTCAAAATCTCTTATGGATAGATGCGATCTAGAGGGTCAGAGGACTTCAAAGTTAAGACTTCTTTCGATTGATTGGCAATATTCAATGAATGAAATACTTAGATAGTAAGTGGAGTCATTTGTAGAAATATGTTTATTTTTTGTAAGTTTGAATAAGATAAGGAATCATGACTTGAGGGGCTCGAGTTCATCGATGATCACACTAGTACGATGGGATCGACGATAGAAAGTTTATTTTTTAGTGTTTTGTAGTGAGTGCATGTTCAAGTTAAATTGGATCTATTGAACAAAAAACGTTCTTTATTCCCTGGAAACCATACCGAGCGTTAGTGCTAGAATCTAAAAACAGATACCCGATTGTAATATGTGTTCAAGTTTAGTCATAAAAACTTATTGACAGTAAAAAGGAAGGGCCATATATCATTGTTACGAATCAGCTACGGAGCAATCATTAACAATTAGAGAGAAATATTGATTATGCGCATTTGAAAAAATGAGTATAAGTAAGAGCATGACAAATGAATGAGAATTTCAGGATGGATGTGTAGACATCAATATTAAGAGGTCGTGATCTTACACGGAGCCTTAAGTCGGCTGAGAACTCTTTGCTTATTCCGCGCGTGTCTCTTAGTCTGGTCGGTCTCAAAATCCATAGCCTTGTTCGTCATGCATTTTTCGTTTCAAAATTTGACGTGCCTTTCAGGATCTAACTCCATTCTCCTGTTCTCTGCTCTCTAAAAGTCAACAGAATTTTTTATTCACTGAGGGAATAGGCGTACAAAACTATATTATCTCAACGAGTAGAAATCAGCCCAGTATTAATTTGATCTACCACGCCCCCTAAAAAACTTGTATCATCAAAATTACGTATACTTCTCGAGTATACTTATGCGATCTTGTATACAGTGCCTGTGACGCCCTCACTAAAGATAACTGCCAAGCTCAGCTTTTTTTGCCCGTCATATACGTCGTTGTTTATCGAGGTGTGTATGTTTTGCGCACTGTAAGTTCATATTTTCAGGAATGTGTTTTATTTATTGAAAACCGTTGTTCTTCTCAACAAAGTATATTCTGTTGAATCAATCATATCAAGACATATGTTATTTCAGAATTAACCTTAGCAAGAGATTTTAATTTTTAATACACATAAGGTACAGAGCGGTGCCATTACCTCACTAGTCTCATTTTATAGTTATCTGGATTTATCATATTCTTTGTGTTTATAGTTGGCTCAGGTTGTTCTAATTTCTCGTAAAACGCAGTGTTTGTGCTGAATTCACAAATAGAAAATATTCTACGCCGAAAAGAGGATAGACCATTGAGATCTTATACCTGTTGAAGGAGCTGAATAAGGTGATGATATGAGTCTGCAGAGATATGTAGTCAGGGGAGCGCTCGTGTAGATAGTACTTTAAGATTAATATTTCCTTCGTTATTTCTCTCATATGTGTTTTTGTGGATGAAGTTGATTGTTCTTCGAAGGACCAATTTGTAAAAAATTTATAATTTCTTTAAAAAATGTTCTTATTAGGATAACATTAGTAATTTCAAGTGAGATAAATTGATTAGAGATTGTGCATCTCTTGCTAGGACAAGCTCGACTACGATATCTAGGCTCAACTTATACTCTTGAGTGTTGATCGAGCCACTTATGTGATCGTCGAAGGTGAAGTATCTAATGCATAACGATTTTCTAGTATATATAGTATACTGAATGAAAATTATAGCGAGTTATAGTATATATAATAGGAGATACGAGATATTTTTTCCACACTACTCGATAGGCACTGTATATTTAGATAAATAATTACTCAAGTAATAAGCATATATAATGATTTAACCTAATATGGTAATTATTATGATGGATAAGAAAGATTTATGTTATTGGTGGTTAATGAATGAGGATAATAAAGAATATAATAGTAGCGAAAAGGAATGAACTTGTACTTATCCTATAATCAACAGTTATACAGCTTCCATCCTTATCTTTTAAAATATCTACTATATATTAACATCTCACTAATCAATTTATCATTATCGTATAGTGGTATACCTATTTAGACTTAATCATCCTTGCAACTGTGTAAAACTATACTTATACCATATATTTAAGTCTACTCTATATCTAAATTAATTTAGTAGTATACTATATATAAATTAATAATGTAATGATGAACACCACTATTAACTTGGAAAGTGATAAGTCAAATATTTTCCTAATCTATCTAATGACAAAAATAATACTTTCATTTTCTGTTATATACTTATTACATGAATTTAAATTAATTATATTTAATTTTTATATATTTTATTTTATATTATTATTCTTTTATTTATAAACTTGAATAATAACCCTAATTTTATTATTATTTAATATTATTTAATAAAGTTTTTGAGCTTCACATTTTTAAGATTTACATATTTTTTCTTCGTTTTAAAATAATTTCGAGGTTATTATTGCAAATATCCTGATCAATACTGATATATATATTAATATATATATATCAATTTTTCACTTTACAAATAAAATTATCAATAGTGATATTATATATATAAAAAGTGAAAATTGGATTTTTTTTATATGGTCTGATGTAGTAGATCTAACATATCAAATTTTCTATAAAGATCCTTTGTATATGATATATATATTCGGGCGTAAGATTAGCATCTTTTTTAATATTACTTGATATATAGTATATATATATATATAATATATATATATATATAATATACTATATATATATGTTATATATATATATAGATATAGTATTATTATTATATATATTATATAATTATATATTTATATATATATATATATATATAAACATATATATTAATAGGTTTATCGTTAATATTGCGAAAAATTCAGTATGATATTTTTTTAATATAAGATAATATGTGTCATAAACATTTTCCCGAAAACGCCTCGTTTCCAAATACAGGTGATGAAACTTAATGTGGGACATATCTGATATTATTCCATTGCCCGTTCCGTACCAATCTAACTTATAATAAGCAAAATACACACTAGAGGAAGGTTACGAAACTTGTATATTTATAGTCGTATCTCGCTTCATTATATAATTACTAGTCCAGTGCGTCAAGTCCTGTGTTCACAGTTTTGCTCATATTTTTCGAAGGATACACACAATAGTGAAATGTTGCGATAGGCATTTGATTTCGATCGTACGAACGAATTCATAACAGCCTTGCGTGCTCTATGAAGAACATGTACACCTAATCAGGTCATCCGCATCATACATATGTTTCACGTCTCCATCAAGTTTTAGAGAAGCACGGAAGATTTAAAAACTTACTAATTGAAACGGGAGACCTCGACAGTATCAATCCAGGATGCCGCATATCAACTCCAGATAGAACTTGAAGACAGTCTACAACAAGTACCAGAAAGGTTGCTGAAAATATTTAGTAAAGTCCTTTCAAATTCAGGGGTATTGAAAATAGCAACTTCTGTACTATAATTGCAAATGTTAGGGGAAACACAACTTACAGATTTTTCCTGCCTAAAATCACAGATTTAAATCCTATTCCACAAATTCTTTCCTCCTTTAGAGAAATATTGTTACACCGATGAAGGCAAATTTTATCAAGAGACGAATATCGAACTTCCACAACAATCACCATTGGGTGATTGAGAAGCCCAAATTGCAATAGTTGAAAGTTGCAAATCAAAATATTTTGGTTTAAAAATAATGGTCGAATAGACTAACTAACAACTGAATTAGGTCAATTCTTTTTTAACCAGCGAGGCTATGAGGACGTTTATCGTAATTTTGACAGATCTTGCCTACACTACTAGGAAGGGATCATATACACTTAAGATTGAAAATGTTTTCATGCAACACGGCGCTACAGCTCTTTCAGTTATCTTCTAAAGTGTTTGAAATGTTATAATCCACGCCGGTTGGATAATAAGGCTCGAGGAGGTACAGAACCTTGCCTTCCGCCGGTCTCCAGACCTAAAATGCATTGGATTTCTTCTTGTGGAGGGTCACCTGAAACATTGGGTTTATACAGCAACAGTTGAAGTCCCGAAGAATTAAGGGCTCGCATAATCGCATCTGGTGACACAATTCGGCACACACACGGTATATTTGAAGGTGCCTCCAATAAGGCGTTTCAATAAGGACTGAATTGCCTCTTCCACAGTGTAACCTTAAGTTATAACTTAGTGCACACAAGATTGCAATTAAAAACCAATTAATAAAGGTGGAAAGTAAGTTAAACATGGGCAATATTAAAATAAATTGAATGAATCAAAATTACCTTCCCCCATTTATATGTTATTGTAAATTAATGGTTAATAATAGACCCTACTTTATATCTATGAACGAGGCGTTTCGTGAAATGTTTATTAACATATGTTTTAATATTTGACAAGAATTAAGACGAAATTTTACACAACATATTAATGATACCACCCCTGTAATATATATATATATTACTAGATATATATATAGTACTTATATATATATTATATTATAATAAATATTTATAGTGAATAAGTTTAATCCATCAAATATTATAATTATATATATATATATTATATATATATATATAATATATATATTTTATATATTAATATATATATATTATAATAATATATTATAATTATATAATAGAATTTATTTAAATATCCCTAAAAGATATTTATATAATATATATATCTAATATAATTTATTATACATATATTATATATATATATATATAAATATACTAATATAATATGTTCTTAATGATTTATCATATATATATATTCTATACATATATAATAGTATATATTATTATATATTATATATATATTATGATTATATATATATACTTAATTATCTTCTTTCATATAATAATTATTTATATATATATATTATATATATTATATATTTATAATATATATATATAATATATACTACTATATTATAATATATATATATACCAGTATATAATATATAAATATATATATATTTATATATTTAATTTATATATATATAGTATTATAAATATTATATATATATATATATAATAATAAGAGAGAGAGAGATTAGAGAGCTTGTTATTTTCTTTAAATAGTTTTTTCATTAATCCGTCATCTTCCATCGTACATCGGCAAATATGCTCTTAAATAACGTCATACGTCAACGTTACATCGGCAAAACTTTTCATAATTCGTCCCATCAACTAACTATAATATATATATATACTTTTATAGACTATAAATCAGTACGTCAATAAAGCAGTACCGCAATATCCAATAAATATACATATACTACTTATCACACTTTTCATTTTATCGCTTACTATGAAATCAGACTTACACAATACATAAGCTAGTAATATATTACACTGTTCTTCACTTAGTCATAACTCACTCTGACGCGAAATTCCTTCGTTCAGTCGTACATATCTCTGCCAGACATAACAATTGCATTATCATTAACATACTGACACCTATCATGGCGTGCATCTGTAGACATAATAAACTTAAGCTTAAAGAAAGAAATTTTATAAAAACGAAAAGCCTTGTCTGTCGTGTAATTAAGAAAAAATTAGTAAGATTTAAGCCCTTTCCAGTTTTTTAATTATTACTCTACTTTACAAAAAACTTTATATAAAAATCCCGAATGCAAAGAAATACGATTTATTCAGTGTTGTTAATTAAGCGTAAAAAGTAAAGACGGTGTTAAAAATTTGTTACTAAATTTTGACATTCCACTGAAATTCAAAAAAATTTTTTCTATAATATATAATCCTCTAATCTGAAAAATAATAGGTTCATTAATGTATAATAGCCATTCTCTAATCTCGTTATAATTTACCACAACATTTTTCAAAATCATTCAGGCAATCTCAATTCACAATTTATATATTTTGTTAATTCTGTAAAATTGGTGCTAACATTAAAATTTTAGCGACTCACTTAAATAATATTAATTAATATACTATATATATAATATACCGTATTATAAAATACACCAATAAATAATAAACTACTAACCATACGTAAATATAAATAGCTCAATAACAATCAACTTAAATATTATATATATACATATACATTAAATATATCTAATATATTAATATATATGATATATTATATAATATATATTATATATAATAAATTATATTTATATATATATATATAATAATATACATAGTTAATATAATATATATATTTGTTGTAGATGTGTTGATATGTATATATATATTATATACTATATTATTTATATTTATACTGATATTATTTATGTTCATATATAATATACATAAATATATTATATATACTAAATATATTATATATATATATATACTATATATCATATGTAGTGTGTGTGTGTGTGTATGTGCATATATATTATATGTATTTATTTTTCATTATATTTGTTTCATATATTTATATCGTTGTGTATGCTTATACCCTTTAACGCAATTATTAGAGGCCCCTTACACTGCCGTGGGCGCTACCCCTAACCCGCACGCAGGATGCAGGGTATAGGCCGATAGATCTCAACGCGCCCTGTGTATGTATACACGAAGTTATGTACTCTCAGCCGTACTCGGTATCACGTTATATTACTATACTACTATAAGGAAAAGATGACAGCAATAATTTTAGTGGGAAACATGTGTTATATTTAAGTATGGAAAATATTGTATGAGAATCGCTATTTGATAAAATGGTTCGATATTTACATCAGATTATTTAACAGGGATCTACAGCCATACATCAGCTAATCATTTTCTATTTGCCTTCTTGTTGCATGTAATATGCAGCCACATATAATAAATGATATATATAATAATATAATATAGGTGTCCACTTTTATTCCTTTACTCATATATATATATACTCTCAGAACTAATATATATTTATTGATATCGGTTTGTTCATTTTCCACTGCTAAATGATACCTCAATAACATACATAGATACGTCACTCCGATAAGACATCTATAGTTGTCTCACAATAATAATAAGTACTACTAGAATACTTATAGTCAATATAATGAAATAATTATTTTTTCGAACAACTCATTCATGAACAAAACCAATCAGTCAATATTTTAAAAAATATGAGTATTTGATAAACAGTAATACTAGTATAGTATACCTCATAACAACGGAGAATAATATTAAAATATTCTAAAACTTAACTTTTAGTTACATATATTTATATTTAAGTATGAATAGCTACTAAATTTTAAATACTTTGTTGACCACTCCACCTGTACCAGAGAAACATAGGTGACTACAGAGATATTGTTGACCCCCACGTTAGGTCAGGCACAGAAATCCATTTAAAACAAGTGTAACGAAGGTGATCTGTGGGTCTGACTCTAGAAGTACTCGAGGCAGCAGACCCAACTAATTAGGTATTCAATAATGACAGAGTTATGTTCTAAGCACTACGAGAATTATGTTCATTGTGATCTTTCTGTTTATAGAGCTGTAGGAAACGTGAAAGGGATTAAACTTCTAGTTGACAGGTAGATGTTGCGTGTGGTCGCAGGTGAGATTCCATGAGATTATTTCATATTTTTGTAGTTACCAATTGCAAGCGGTAGACGAGGAGATGCTGGACTTGCCGCAAATTAGCTGTGTTAGCGAGTTTGGTGTCGAGGAAGGTGTTCCAATCGTTTACTATGGTGTCTCGCAATACGCGGAGATTTGCATTCAGGCTCAGTGAAGTGGCTGTCTGCACGAATATGTGCACAGATTTGTTCCACTGGTGCAGGACAATAGGCTCAAGGGCCGGTGGAGTTTGAACTATCAGTAGTATCGTTTCTTTGGTTAATATTAGACGGCTCAGTGGTATTGTCTTGGGTAAATCGACGTGTCTCTTGATAGAGTGAAACCCGGGTTGAGATCTCTGGATTTATATGTTCGGAATAACTATAATGCGAGTGTCTGATTTTTTTTCCTTGTAGTGGTGGTCTGATAGTAAATGTTTGAATGTAGGGCTGATTAAGTATATATTTACGAAGCGAAAACGTTTCAGAACTGGAATTTCTGATACACACCTATTGAAATTACCAATTTTCCTGCTTTCAACGGCAGGTAAATTGACGTTTCACCACCTAGGTACATATGTAAGATAGGAGACTACCAATTTACTATAAATAACGAAGATTTTGTGATACTTCTTGTTGTTCAGGATATACAAATGGAATATTTGATATAGTGATTACGGACTTATAGTGCAAAGGTTTTGCAGTGGTGAGGAACCAAGGATGGTAAAGGCGGTGTGTGGCAGTGATATAGCTGCAGTTAATCCGTTTCAAGTCATTTTAGAACATTAAGCACATTCTCAGTTTTAGGATTTTTCTTGTAAGATGACGATAATTTCTCCTTTCCAGGAGAATCATTTTATGTTTTAGTGTTTGGCATAAATTTCGCTTTATATCCATTTGTAAGGGATGAGAGGTATAACTATGCAATATCTTCTCGAGAGAAAAATGTTATTAAAAATAAAGCGAAATGCAATAGTCATATTTTTAAGCAGTGTTTGCATTCATAATTTGTAACAGAATTTAAAATTTATTTCCCCATATTTTCAGAAGTGGCTTTACATTCTAAAATGGAACTTCAATAAAAAGAAGTGTATATAATCTTCATACAAGAGCAGATGTATAAAAGATTTTACCGCTATAAGCTGTTTGCAAAATAATTGCCTGATATCCTTAAAACTATAAAAATTTATTTCATCACAATAATACCACGATCACAATATCAGAAACAGTTATAAAATAATAAAAAATGGGCGTTATAAATGAATAGGCTTTGCACAGCAATAAAAGAATTATAAAGGTAAGCCGACGAAATATCACCCACACACTCCAAGGCTTAGAGAACAACTGACAGAGTCTGCCTCGAGTCTCGACTGCGGTCTCTGTATCAAGACTTTACTATTCCTTTCTCTAGCAGGTTAGAGCAAGGAACAAATCACAACAGCATTTGCAGGTTGTTGTAGTCTTCAACTTCAAGATTCATATCAAAGGAACTTTTCTCGTTTGATGCATTAAGATCTTTCTTTGTCGTGACAATTTTTCTACTTTTCTAAAAGGGTTACACATAAAGTTGAAAATTATTGGACATAAATATAAGTAAGCAACTTATTCTTTCTTTTTGAATTGCATATTTAGATAAAATTTAGATGGAATTTATCACTCTATACGCAAACACAAAAACATCGTATATATACATGGAGCATATTATATTATATATATATATATATATATATATTATTCATCATGATATGTTAAATATAAAATAACACATATGTTATTATTATTATTACATATTGAAAATATATATATATTATATATTATTATATATATAAAAGTATATATAATGATATGTGTCTTAAATATATTTGTTTTTATATTTATATATATATATATATAAAACAAAAAAATATATATATTTAAAATATAAAAATATAGAAATATAAAAATATATATTTACATAATAATATAAGATATATATATATATATAGGAGACATATCTACCAACATTGAAATACACATAAGATACATCTTATATATAGATAAATATATATAATATATATATATATATATATTATACATATATATAAGAGAGTGAGAGATATATATATATATATATATATATATATAACTACTCTCTCTCTCTCTCTCTCTCTCTCTCTCTCTCTCTCTCTCTCTCTCTCTCTCTCTCTCTCTTCTCTCTCTCCCTCGCTCTCTCTCTCCCTCTCTCTCCCTCTCTCTCTTTGAAAGCGATCGATGTTCTCTTTTAAAGCAGCATCAGACTCCATGCCTTGTGTTGGTGCAGCCTCCTGGCTCTCCACACTGCGCGCGATCCCTTGACGCAAACACGCGGTCCACAAAATCTTTGCCATTTTAAGAGTTAAATAAACTTTAAATAAGCAAATCTAAAATAGGGATTAACCTATTTTACTTTATTCTCGTTACTATTTTCGTTAACTCTAAATGGTTTGCAATTTAGAAAGAACATTATCAAAAATTCTAGTTCACATTTCTTCCCTTGTTTGCGATTGCTAACAGATAAAAATAAAATTATAAATGCATTATAATAAAAAATAAATAAATGCATAAACAAATAAATAAGTTTAGAAAGTAAATGATCTTATCGTTTTATTAATAAACAAAGAAAAAAAGCATTAAATAAACTACAAACCATATCAATATCACCTCCCCCCCCAATGTAAAATATCAAAATTATCCAATGGTGAAAACCTTTCAACCAATTTCCGGAGAAACTAATAAAAATATTTTTATTTTTCTTTATATGAGAATTTTGACACTTTTGTTGATGCATAAATATCTTTAGCTTGACTTTATCATTACTAACAACAGAATTAGCAACGCTAAGAAGTAATTTCTGATAATAATCTTTAACTTGGTACAAAATAGATGAATGCTAAACAACTAAGTACCCGTGCATTTTACCTTAAATTTAATTAAACTCTACGGTATTTGAAACTATAATTTTATTGTATCATCATTAATATTATTATTGTTATTATTATTATTATTATTATTATTATTATTATTATTATTATTATTATTATTATTATTATTATTATTATTATTATTATTATTATTATTATTATTATTATTATTATTATTATTATTATTATTATTATTATTATTATTATTATTATTATTATTATTATTATTATTATTATTATTTTGCAGGCATATAGTAAGCACATATAACTTTAATTCTGCTCTATTTTATAATGCAGAACTGAAGCTCTTATTTAAATATATCTTATTTTCTTAAGTCCTGTAATTTGACGTTAAGCCCCATCATTTCTTTTGAAATACTTTCTCATCTTTGCTTTTCATATATATATATATATATGAAAATATATATATATATATATATATATATATATATATATATATATATATATATATATATATATATATATATGAGTAGCATATGTTAGAGTTATATATATATATATTATATATATATAGTAAGAGAGTATAGTTTTGTATATGTATATATATATATATATATATATATATATATAAAATATAATTATATATATATATATGGAGAGAGATATATATATATATATATATATATATATATATATATGTTATATATATAAATATATATATATATATATATATATATATATGATATATAAGTATATATATATATATATATATATATATATATATATATATATATATATATATATATATATATATATAGGGTATATATATATATATTAACACTTTAAAAACATGTCTCGTGAATCTCGAATCTCCGTAATTCCTCGATGTTCTGTAAATAAAAAACCTTTCTTCCTTCTGTACTACTACAATAATATTGTGCTTCTACTACTGTTCCCCTAACAGAACAGATTTTCACGCCTGTTTTGAATATCTTACTACTTTTCACGAGACTGTTATATTTTCTCATCAAAATACTGAGGTCCTCTATTTAGGGGATTTCAATACACAAACACTGAGTGGCCGGGTCCCTCATACTGATTTAGTGGGGAGGAGGCTGAATCAGTCTGGCATTCTCAACGATCTGTGATGGCCAATCAAAGAACTTACGTTATTCCCGGATCGGGTCCCAAATCCAATTCTTTGAACATGATTCTGACTCCTATGTTTCACGCTTCTAACTAGTCCTTCTCAAATACAATCATCTTTGCCCATTGAAAATCTGAACACAAATTTTATACTTTAATTCAATATTTTCCAAACAGCTCCATCCTGCCCCATGTTTTTTCTGGGGTAATTTGATCTGGGAAGATTGGGGGACCCAGTGTCTGTTTGGCTGCCAACTATAATTGAACACCTGCTTGACTCTGATGACGGCCGCTGGGCTTCTGCCGCCACTACGGCGTGGAGCCGTAATGTTAATGTAGGACTGAGTATGGTCTCCATTCTTGATCAAACTTTTCCTCCCCATCCTCATAATCCATGTGGTTCTGATCTAAAATGGTTCTTCACCATTCAGGCTAGAGACAGTGTATCGGGAGGGAAATCCTGTTCTCCCTGCATCTTCGCCCATTCACCAGCCAGAAGAAATCACACGTATTACTCTTCACGAGCAAAGGGCCACCAAAATGAAAGTGCGCCAACCTCCTTGATTCTCCTACTAAATTTCTGGCCCTTGCCAAAAACATCTCTAACAACTTCTGTACTCATTCTTGCTCCCTCTTATTCGATCTTGATGGCTCTGTTGGCACCTCCAACTGAAAGGTCAATCTCTTTCACCTCTATTTTCCCCTCTGGAACTCCAACATTGGACGATACTCCTGAGTGATTCTCCTCTCCTCCTTCTCTCTCAGGTGTCCAATGTTCTACTGTGGACACTGGATTTGGCATGGTTCCTGAGATCGCTAAGCACTGCGCTAGAAGGTGGTAGTCGATGGTATTCCTCCCGAGTTTTGAGGGAA
>JABUQX010062772.1:0-2500 GCA_015478945.1 Trachelipus rathkii | reverse complement strand
CAAACTTCCATTTTCTAAAAGATCATGTAGAGTATCAAATTTATTATTTAATTTGTCAAAAATGTCCCGGTCTTCGGATGTAATTTCGAACGTGCAAATAGATGATTTCTTTTGAACCAGAATTGCTCTGTGTTGTTTGGATGTTAATTTTGATTTTTTGCTTCTACCATTTTGTGATCATTCCCCTACTCTGGTTCTTTTGTATAGACAGTGATGTGTCTTTGAAAGACAGATCTTTATTGCATAGTTATTGGTGATCTTGGTTATCTTATGCAACTTAGATCGTGTCTATTTCCTTTATTTATGTTGAAAGAAATGAGTTCAGGTTTGACTTAGTTCATCATTGACTGATCCACCTCTTCTTTCCTGACAAAATCGTACTCACCACTATGCATAGTTTTAACAGTAGTTTGGTTATGGTTAAACTGGCCCACATGATTTGAGTAGCTGGTAGATTTGATGTTAAACGCAAAATTTGTAAAGTTAATTCACTTACTTTGCGGTTAGAAGGTCTGGTCAGGTGTTGAATTATTTGCATTAAAGCATTTCAAGCCTGAGTACTTAATTTTATTATCCTTTCTGAGATTCCTTCTATTCAAACAATATATTTTTCTTCAGTTTTTTTGTGAATTAAGAATCCCACTATTCTATAGTGTAGGTTTTCATTTCCTTTTTAATGTATGAAAAAAATGTTTCACTCTTTTTTTTTATTTTGATTGTAGCCTTTCCAGTACGTCTAATCTCTGATAATCCTAATAATATCCCATTTTATCTTTTTCAATCTATTCTAATAAACTGGTAAGTTTTGAAGTCTTGATTCAAAGTTTCAATTATACTACTGCTATTCTATAACAGGAGGCAGTGAGATTTGAGGTCGCAGAGACTTCTATATTAGCAATTTGGTTTTTGTTTGTGTGATCTTTATGAAGGATTAGGTAATGTATACTCACGATTGCCAATTGTTGGTTGAGTCTCATATACTCGTTAGTATAGCTATAAACATATATTCATATATTAATTCATAAAAGTTATATATATATATGCAAGCATATATATTATATATATATATATATATATATATATATATATATATATATATATATATATATATATATATATAAATATATATATATATATATTATAATATATTATATTATAATACATATATATATATATATATATATATATTTATTATATATATATATAAAGATATATATATATATATTATATATTAAGGTTATTACAGATATGTTATATGATATATATATATATATATATATATATATTTATATATATTATTATTACATATATATATATATATATATATATATATATATATATATATATATATATATATATATATATATATATATATATATATATATATATATATATATATATAATATATATATATATAAGGTTATATTGAGTATATATATATATATGTATATGGCAAAGTTATTATATTTTTTTATATATATATGTTATATATATATATATATATATATATATATATTATATATATTTACATATATACATGGCGCGCGGTTATAATATAAGTATACAGATGATATAATATATATATATATATATATATATATATATACATATATATATATATATATATATATATATATATATATATATAATATATATATATATATATATATATATATATATATATATATATATACACATATATATATAAAAAGTTTAAAACAAAGACGTTGCAGATAGATATATATATGTACATATATATTATATATGTATATACATACATATATATACCAGTAGCGCAGATAGACGTTTTCGCTATTGGTAAGATATATATATATATATATATATATATATATATATATATATATATATATATAGCAGTATATATATATATATATATATATATATATATATATATATATATATAATATATATATGTGTAAAAAGCGTGCGTTATACGGTCATAAATTGGGGGAATGGGAGGAGTCGAGCACCTTGCACCCTTGAATCTGCCTCCTTCCCCTAAATTTGAGCGACACCCCAATATCGTCTTTTCAATGTTTTAAGAAAATATGGTATGGGGAACTAAACTTTTTATATACGTTTTGAAAATAAAAAAAATATTATATATAATTGTTTATCAAATATTATTGTATTTTTATCAGATGTGTCCATAAGTATTGATTTAAAGTTAGTAAACATTAGTATAGACGTTGAAGGGTGAAATTAAATTATTTTTTCCTATTTGGGTATATATATTAAAATTGCAAGTGAAACACGTTTCCAAAGAAAATTGGAAAAAACTATTTATGTGCAACATCTAACGATCGCACGGCGTGCCTACCTGCCTTACTATTGTGCATAGATACTTATTTAGCCATTTCCTTACCCAAGTGAAGTGCTAACAGTGATGTGGTGAAGTGGCGCAATGAAAACGCGAAAGCGTTTCACGAGAGTCGCGAAACGCGGTTAAACACCCGAACGAACTGAACGAAGTATACCG
>JABUQX010062771.1:32500-35000 GCA_015478945.1 Trachelipus rathkii | reverse complement strand
GTTGCATTTTCTCTGATGCTTCAAGTTTAGTTTAACTAAAGGACTTACGATCAGATGCCCTTACACATTCTTCAAAATCTGCTGAAATTCTAGTGTTGCATTTTCTATAGGTTTCAAGTTTAGTTTTAACTAAATTACTTACGAGATTTGTTCCTGACAGCTACGAATTACAGGCGGATATGTTATTAATTTACCTCCGAACTTCAGATTATTAACGAATATGATACTTAAAAATTTTAAGTGTCTCAAAAAAATTTCGGGGGGCCTGGCCCCCCTTGGCCCCCCCTGGGTACGCCCACTGTATGTTATATAATATATATATTATAATATATATATATATTATAAAGATATATATATATATATATATATATTTATATATATATATAATATATAATATAATATAAATATATAATATATATATATATATATATAATATATATATAAATTATATATATTAGATCATTTAAAAAGTATTTTTTTTGAAAGTAACAGAATTAGCAGCATTTTAGTAATAATTAATGCTATTGCTAATGCTGGAGCTCTGTCACTAATACTGTTGCAAGGGTTGTTAATTTTAATAATAAAATAAAGTTAAAGGGATACTTGTTAATAATAATAATAAAAATAAAAATAAAAATAATAATAATCATAATAATATTAAACAATAAATAAACAATAATAATAATAAAATAATAATAATAATGTAATACCAATACTGAACAGTGACAAAGCCAATAACGATAATAATAATTAATCATAATGATAATGATAATTATAATATGAATGATAATGATAAGAAAAAGAACTTAACGATAATTTAATAGTAATAAAAATAATAATACTTGTTAATAATAATAATAATAATAATAATAATAATAATAATAATAATAATAATAATAATAATAATAATAATAATAATAATAATAATAATAATAATAATAATAAAAGTACTACTTCTACTGCTACTACTACTACTACTGCTTTTACTGCTACTAATACTAATAACAAAACTAGTAATAACACTATCAAATTAATCTTTCTTAAAAAAAACATGCTATGTAGAAAATAATTGCTATACACACGCATTAATGATATAAAAAATAGCCCCCCCCCCGCCCCCACAAAATAAAAAAAATAAAAAATAAAATTGTACATCATAAATACATTATTAATTATTCAATGACTACAATTATTAAAACAAAAAAGTACACCAATGTCGATAACCAATTATTTGGCGCCCAAGTCTTTCCGTGTGGCTCCTCTATTATTAAAAACGTAAAGGAGAGAGAGAGAAACTATAAGCGGGAGAGCTTGGTATTGTAAGGAGGGTGTGGTGCATAAGGAGAGAGTGAACAGGAAGAGGTGGGTGAGATGGGTGAGGTGGGTGAGGTATGTGAGAGTCTATATTGAAGGGCGAAGGTTCAAAAGTGAACTTGTTGAACACTTAAATCAACAAGAGACTTCGAAAGACCAGAGAAAATATGATAGTCCGAAGAGTCTTTTCGTGACTTAAATTAACATGCAAAGCGATATTGGCTCTAACGTGCATAATATATATATATATATATATATATATATATATATATATATATATAATAATATATATATAATACTATATATATATATATAAAAACCACCATCAATCACGGGCAGAGCCCTAATCTAGGAGGGGGTGTACTCAATTAACGTTCGAGAAGGACGAAGCCAAGCCCAAGAAAAGAATATCACACACTCTCCCACCCGAGCAGTTGCGAACTTGGGACAACTCACTTCGTTTGGCGTGTGTTCTACCAGTTAAAACTACCCTGCGCTTTTTATATAAATAAATATAAAATGCCAAAAAAAATACAACATATACATACATACACGAAAATACACACGTAATATATATATATTATAATATATATTATATAATATTATAATATAATATATATATATATATTATATATAATATAATATATATATAATATATATATATATATATATATACACTATATATATATATATATATATATATATATATAGTGCAGGGTGTTCCAAAACAAACTGTCTATATGGGAAAGAATACAAATTCTTTAAAGATGATTTAATTAATATTCTGTTTGCGTTCCTAAGTAACTACAATTTCTATATTTAATATTGTGCTGCAACATTTTCTTTCCTTCTTTTATTATTCATTTCTTTCCAGACCTTCTAGCATTACGTAGAATTTGTAAAGCATCATAATTGCTCGTATACGTATTTCGCAATGCAGTCGACCGGATTAATAGCTGTAAAGACTCTGATAGTCCACATATTGAATTTAATAATTAAAGTTACGAATTAGTAGACGAAAGTTTGCTTCTCTTTTTACATATATATAGTACATACTCCACAGTAGGTTAATCGAATAACCTTAATTTTTCTCCTTTAATGTAGTGAAACATTATTTTTATAGTAATATGCTTATCTATCTATCTATCTATCTATCTATCTATCTATCTATCTATCTATCTATCTA
>JABUQX010062771.1:25000-27500 GCA_015478945.1 Trachelipus rathkii | reverse complement strand
AAACGTATTCTTCTAGTAGCAATAGACATAAACAAGGCTTTCGATCAGGGTTGGCAAAAAGCCATGGATTTTTGGCTTTTTGGCTATGGTTATTTGGCTATTTGACCCTTATATGAAAAATTATAAGGGTCAAATAGCCAAACAACTATAGTCAAAAAGCCAAAAATCCAAAAATCCATGGCTTTTTGCCAACCCTGCTTTCGATACAGTTTTACGCCACCTCTTAATAGATAAAGTATTAAATACGGAAATAAATATTAATGACAAGAAAATAATTGCAAACTTCCTATCCGGACGTAAAGCTAGAGTTATACAAGGACGCCACACCTCCCGCACGTACAAACTATATAATGGAGACCCCAAGGCGACATTCTATCACCCACAACCCACAACCCACAACCCACACCCCACAACCCACAACCCACAACCCACAACCCACAACCCACAACCCACAACCCACAACCCACAACCCACAACCCCATCTGTAAAATTTAGCAAATATGCAGATGACCTAACAATCATAGCCCAAAACTCCTTTATAAATACAGCAATATATAAATAAACTTGAACAATGAGCATCAACAAATAGAATGACTGTCTCTTCTCAAAAATTCTCTATCACACTACTTACACCCGATAAAAGAGAATCCAATATCCATCCAAATGTGCTTCTTTCAAATATTAGACTTCTATAATAAACAATTAATTTTGTTTACCAATCCTTGACAAACATGACATTACCTCCACATAAACATTATTGCATGTAGAGTCACACATGAATTGAACGCGATAAAAACATTTACCGGCAAAAATTTTGGCCAAAACAAAGAAACCCCTCTCAATTGTATACAATCAGTACCTCCGACCCTTTAACTATGCATCACCAGCTTAGGCGCCAGTAATATCACATTCCAATAAGCAAAACCTAGAAGTATTACAAAATAAAGCTTTTAGAATATTAACAGGCTGTCTTTCCTCCACTCTCATCTATCACTTACTAACCGAAACAAAAATTCTTCCAGCAGCCCATCTTGACATGATAGGCTGCCAATTATACAGCAGGTCACTTTCACTAGACCACCCCCTACATCATACATTACAGCAGGCCCTTCCGTCAAGAAGGAAAAGGATCGCACAAGCTTTGTACTACTCAGACATTTACAACACTTTCCTCCCACCCACAAACACTCCCATCATTGAACCCATCCACACTCAGTTAACCCAAAGAACGATCTCCGCATATCCAAATAACACCATATTCCATGCACGCCAGCCCAAAACATACACTACAGAACAAAATTTGGATCGTTTAACCAGAGTAATGTTGTCCCATTACGTTACTATTTGCTCTGGGCACTACTGCTACCTTCAGAATATAAATATAAAATTTATAACTCTCCCTCCCACCACTATCAAAGATGTCCGGCCCCGACAATTGACGACACAAGACATTTCCTGCTAGACTGCTCGGACCGAAAGGACATTATTGATAGTTTTGACGCATTTTTTTCTGACTGATCTCTGGGTCCTGCTTGCTGTGGTGGCACAATATCTTATGGACTCCCGTTTCTCATAGAGAGGAGCGGGCAGGCAAAGTAAAGTAAAGAAAGTAATAGTGTGAGCATATATGAGGAGAAAGAGAGCAGCAGCAGCATATAGTATGATATAAGATATATATATATATATATATATGTATATATATATATATAGAAGAAAATTATTTGAAACTGACTAAAATAAATAAGTGAGTAATCTTAGTAGCCACCTGAATGAGAACAAAGCTTACGTTCGAAAAATACTGACTCTAGTCTCTCTTCTTCAATCACAAAATTTTAAACAAATTATTAAATTAAAAAATATTGAAAATAAAAATAAATTCAAGTCAAAAAAGAATACACAAAGTGCGCAAATCTTAATCCTTTTTATCCAAAAACCTAATTATTTCAAAAGCAAGTCCTTAATATCATCTGATATAAATCTTTTGGTGATTGGATCAAAATTTAAAAATCATTCTGATATGTTAAAATTACTTTTAGTAGAAATGAAAAAAGACTCAATCAATTGATTTAAGTTTTTATCTTTTGAACGAAACAAAAAATCTGCACCATTCCAATTAATAGCATGATCTTGTGATAAATGTCTAAATACAGCATGACTTGCTACAACTAGTTTGTTTGAATTTATATTTTTTATTTTTTATTTTCAATATTTTCTATTTTACTGTGTTTCAATAATTTGTTAAAAATTTTTTAGTTCGGAAGAGGAGACCAAGGATATATCTCGAAACGTAAACTTGTTCTCGTTTAGTCATTTTTCTTAAGAGTTTCCTTTATTTATTATGAAGTAGTTTTCAAATAATATTTTAACATTTACAGAGCTTGAGTGTTGAAATAGAGCTCTTTAATTTAAATTATATATATATATATATATATATATATATATATATATATGTTGGTTATATATTACATATATATATATATATATATTGTTAGTTAGTTGT
>JABUQX010062770.1:0-33869 GCA_015478945.1 Trachelipus rathkii | reverse complement strand
TGATGAAAGAATTAGTAGTATGGGTGGTTGAGGAAGGTGTTAGACTACATGCCGGGTTCCCTGCTTATTATCCTATGATTTCGTTTTGCGTGGCGAATCTGAAGAAAGTTTGAGAGGTTTGGCAGGGTGTGTAAAAGGAGGGGTTTGAAAGTAAATGTAGATCAGAGTAAGGTGATTGTAGTGAGTGAAGAGAGTCTGTGGTGTGAAATTATATTGGATGGTAAGAAATTGGAACAAGTATGCGAGTTTAAATATTTAGGCTTTATGTTGGATGAAGCAGAGTGTAGTGGGAAAGTTGTGAATGGTAGGAAGGTAGCATCCTTACTGAAAACGAAGGGACTAAGTCTTGGGTGCTCTAGAGTTTCGCATGAGGGTATGTTTGTAGCGGTGTTAATGTATAGTAGTGAAACTATGGTATGAAATCAGAGTTATAGATCTAAGGTACATTCTGTTCAGATGGACAATCTTAGGTTAGGTGTGATATGATTTGATAAAATGAGGAATTAACGTATTAGGGAGTTGTGTAGTGTGAATAATGGAATAAATAAGAGAATAAACGAGAGTGCATTAATATTGTTTGTTCATATGGAAAGGATGGATGATAGTCGGTTGTTTAGGCAGATGTATATTGGTGACTGTGCTGAGAATTAACTAGCTGGGAGACCGAATAAAAAGTGGATTGAGTCAGTAAAGAAATGTGAGTTTGGCACCGGAGAGAAAAAACGTGCATAAATAGGAGTGAATGGCTGGGTTTTATGAGGGGGTATGCTTGTGGGCATAGCCCAAGGGATGAACCCTGCATTGACGAGATGCCACAGTGAGGGTCCTTTGCGATCTTGTGAAGCCCTAGGGTAGAATTTTTTTTGTCTGCTACTGGCTCTCACTGGTGTATGAAGGGATGGTGGGGGGGACTTTCCTTTCGACTTGTCATTTTCTTATGCTAACTTTTCTGTTTCCAGTGTTTATTGCCACCTTTAACTTATAATTACAACTTAAATAATTTTGATTTTGATTACAGTTTCAATAACACGTTCAGTTCAAAAGTAATACATAATATTTAAAAAGTTTTGCAAAAAAAAAAAGACTGTTTTTTGTTCAAACTCTTAACTGTAATATTTATGTACAGATGGTTTTCAGTATGATCGATTCACACGGGTCGTGCTTTTAAATATAACGAATTTTCATCTTGAATAAAACTCATCTTTTATTAGGCCTACCGCATTACAGCATAACTACATTCAACACGCGGTTCTCTAATACATTTAAATCAAAACCTCAAACCAAATTTCGTTGAAATTTCAAATTTGTTCCTTCCATTTTGCCTGTAGATTTGACCTTAACATAGTTTGATTTTGTTCTCATTTAATGGAAAGGACATCTTGTGAATTTCATTAGTGTTAGAATTAACAAATTATCTTGGAAATTTTATGTCTCTGTTGTTTTAGCACGGACAATGAAGCTATGAATTCTGTTCATGTTGAGAGATTTTTTTTAACCTTTTCATAGTTACGTCAGCTGTACAAGTGTCTCATCCTTGTATAAGGACACTGTTCTTATATTTTGTTGAATCTAGTTACCTTTACCATTCTCCCGGAGATCAGGGAGTCTAAGACTAAAATTTATCATCTTCAACTCGTCAGGAATGCTTAGTTTTTATACTCTGTAGACTTGACATTGATCCTCTTTAAATAGATTTTCTATAGGTATCACCAGGGTTGTGGAGATTATTTTTTCTTTCCTAACACCTCGTAAGCATGCATTTTGATAAATAAGTTGATCAAACTTTAGATTAGCTAAGTTCAATCATGGAGGCCTTCATTTTTTTTACCAGCTTCTGACTTTCGCTCGGTACAATCTTATCTTTTGCTTTTATTGCAACGTTTTTGAACACCTGAAGTCTTGTAATAAGCTTTGAGTAGGCGAATGCCTTCTTAACAGGGATGGATATTCGGTATTCAGGTTTTATGTGTCAAATTCCAAGTCTTTATTTGTTTCATATGGCAATCTTGTGTCACACAAACCAAACCCTTCATATCACTGATACACTAAGTGGAAGAAAATCCCTTTGCAGACATTGTAATAGTTTATGTATTTTTAATATCATTATTTTATTTTTTCATACTTTATTTTTAGACTGCTTGACCTGTTAACGTTAACATGGGTGAGTGTAAATGATGAATGAAACTGCAACGCTTCTCCGCTCTCTTTCATTTAGTTTTTATAACAACTATTTTGCCTGCCATCTACGCATTTTCAATCTATCAGCTGTCCTAATGTTTTCAAGTGGTATATTAAATTTTCATTTTTATACTTCGCAAACTTGGAAATTATTATATTATTTTCTGTCCTTTTGAAAAAGTTTGGGAAGATTTTTAATCTTCCATCCCTGTGGAAGATTTTTAAAGATTTTAATACAAGTATGTGAAGATTAAATGAAGTGGATTGAAGCGGAATATGGAACGAACCCTCATTTTCCCCGCTTAAAGCATACTTTCAACGGCCGTCTCTCTGAAAACGAGCCTTTGTAAATGGCAGAG
This sequence comes from Trachelipus rathkii, assembly GCA_015478945.1. Lineage (NCBI taxonomy): Eukaryota > Metazoa > Arthropoda > Malacostraca > Isopoda > Trachelipodidae > Trachelipus > Trachelipus rathkii. The sequence goes on along the minus strand of JABUQX010062770.1, from coordinate 31,332 downwards.
TCCCAAGTCCCAACTCTCTTCCCAAGGAACGAGATTACCTTCCACCAAGTCGCTTTGTCTCCTGGGAGAGAGGGAAAATTTCTTGCCCGCCCTTCCTCGCCACTGCTATTGGTCCGAAATGGGTCTTTTAAGGAGAGGGAAACCGTTTTTAACAAAGATATCCTCACCAAAGATATACACTAAGAAAAGTGAGAGGTTTTACCAAAATTCTGCTTTTAAACCTCCACATCCGAGATGAATATAATAATTAAGGACTCGACTAGTGGATCACCATGATAAAATATTATATGTCACAGTTTTATAATATTAATATAAAGTTAAATCATTAAACTTACATTTTATTAAAATTTGTAATATGTGAGAGTAACCTGTATAAAATGTCTGTTGTGCTAAGTGTCTAAATTTAATTTTATTAGTGCAAAAGTTAAATTTTACCTGCACATAAGAAAAAGGTATTAAATTATTTATAAGTATAGCATATTCTCTTTTTTCTTCTTTATCAGAAATCTTCATAATGATATAAAAATAATAATAATTTTTTTCCTATAATTAAAAGTTAGTAAAAAAAGTATTGTACTCCGTTGACAAATTACCTTGCTTTAATTTGATTCTTAATCATACTAAATTTGAGTCACATCTGCTGTAAAAAAAATTTTTCTGCCCCACTTTCTACGTGATATTACATTGAATCCCAAACACTTCATGAGCTCGTAGATTGTTCGTAAGACATGGAAGCAAATTTATACTGGTGATCTTATTTTACAACATTTATATACATTAAAAATACCAATTTTTTGTAAATCTTCTAATTAATGGTCTATTTCTATTCCAAATATACCCATTGTAAGTCGTGGCTTAATGATAAACGCTTTGCTTCGAATGACCTTCAGGTTGCTAAAATAACTTTCATACAATTTTCTATTAATCAATTTCCGTTCAAGTATCCATTTATCAAAATTCTTTTCAAAGTTCTGCTTTTGCTTTACATTTTTTTTTTTTATACATAACAAAACAATTTTGTATAGGCATTTCTATAGGCATTCCTTACTATATAAATGGACCACTTCTGTGTTTTTAGCAAGCCCTAAATAACCTGTATTGATGCGTTTAAGTAAAGACCCTCCATTAGTATAGTATATATAATATATAATATATAACTTATTATATATATATAATAAGATATAATATTATTAAATATTATAGTATATAATTTTATATATATATTAGTATATTTTAAACAGGTGTTAACCGTAAAAGTGGTTGAATCAAACCGATTCCTATAGAGAAAAGATACAGAGGATTCGTGACCGAATCCCGTAAATATAAAAAATTTCGGAGGAAGAGGAGGAGAATGCGGCAGGAAGGGAGGTGAGGTTAGATCATAAAGGCATTAGTTTTATCAAATTAAAGGTAGTCTTTAAATTAATAATAATAAAAAACATAATGATAATAAAATTATATTACTTTAAAATAATATTATTTTATATAAATATATATATTATATATATTATATATAATATATATATATATTATATATATTATATATATATATTATATAATATAATATAATATATAAATATATAATATATATTATATATATATATAATATATAATTATATATAATTATATTGTGTGTTTATAAGATAAAAGTTTATTATTCACATCATAACTGGTTATGAATCATGGATTTAAGTTTTTTTTTTTGAGGGTTGAAAGGATATATAATATTATAATATAATATTATATATATATATATATATATTATATATATATTTATTAATATATATATAATATAATAATAATATATAATTATATATTTTAAAATATAAATATACCATATTACATTTAGCTTTTTTTTAATTAGATGTTCATATTTAAAAATTAAACTTTAAATGAAATTTATATTAGTATAGACTATTATGTAATCAATAATATTTTTTTTTTTTTTCATTGTAAACCTTATTTTTTAAGAACTCCGTCAATTAAAATATAATATATATATATTTATATATATATAATATATATATATCTATATATATTATATATATCTTTATATATATTATATATATATATATATATATATATATAAATCAGTATGTGTGAATGACAAAATCTTTAAAAATTTGTTAATTTCCTTACCCGCAAATCCGGATCACTGGTGAAATGATAAAATTTATATTATAAAACTACATTCAGAATGGTATATCTTAGGGTTTCAAGATTGTTAGTATACTTTTCGACTCTGATGGAGACCTTTATTGTCTTTTCTATAGAGACTTGTTTCAATTTGTCTCTCTGATAAGTGTATCTTGTCTTTCATTAAATAGAAGACTTTTGGAGTCTTTGAGATATAAAATATTTTTTTCTTTTTTCTATCCCTATCTTGATAAGAGTTATTTACTCGTAGATTCTGTCCATTGTCTGGAAAGTTTCAGAGATAATATAATATATAAATATATATAATATATAATATATATATATAAAATTATATATATAATATATAATAGATTTATATAATATTATATTATATATATTAATAATATATATATATAAATATAAATATATTAATCTTATTATATTTTATTTTTTTTGTTCACCAACTTCCAAACAAAATAGTATGATTATTAATGAATAAAGAATTTTTATTCTTTTATTTTTTAGCTAGCCGATCAACTTTTAAACGGGTTTAGGAAAAATTGTAACTTTGTTTTTTTTTTTTTTGTCTGTTGGTCTTCCCAGGTATTCAGAAAGCTGATCGCCCAGCTAAGATCACTCCTATTAATCTTTAATTTCTCACTTCAGTAAACCTCCAGGTCCTGTTTAAAACACAACTTACACTCACCAACTGTACTTCACTTGCCGTTTCCTTCACATTCATTCAATGATTTAGTTATAATGCCAGTTTGCTTTTAATAGACACAACGGAAAAGGGACTAGTGACTTTCTCAACAATCGTAATCTGGCCACTATGGATTGGCCATTTTCATTCGCTGCAGCCCATTCACTTGTGCGTGCCTTTCTTTCGTCTTCAAATGCTCACTTCAAACCCCTCCACTCAATGCCTATGTATGAACTCAACTTGATCTATATAATCAGAAACGCATTATCTTTCTTAACTTATTCCACTATAATAAGTTTCCCAAACTCATTATGCTGAAGTTCATTTTCAAAAACTTCTTCCTTTAATTAATTAAGTTGTGGACAATGCATATCTTACAAAACACATAAATTATGGCCCACGCCGCCTCACATGCACCTTTTAAGCTTTATTCTGAATTTATCCCCTGGCAATGGGCTAACCCGTGTCTGATAAAATACGCGCCACTCTTTGCAACAACAGTGTGCGACTTCGGACCAAGTATTCTCATTAAAAAATTAATTATAATTTTATTTCTTTATTATTTTATTAGTATTATTCATGGTTGAGCATAATTATTATTATTATTATTATTTGGACTTTGAACTACCCTGATCCAGACTGCGTAAGATGAAGTTACAAAAAACAATGATTATTTATTATTTTATTATTTATTATTATTAGCACAGCATAGTTTTTTTTTTTTTTTAATTGATCGAGTTTCTTGCTCTGGAGATTCGGTTTATATAAATATAAATATAATTATATATATAAATATTTAATATATATTATTTATATATATATAATTAGAATATATTATAAATATATATAATTTACTATAATATAGTATAAATATTATATATTATATATATTATATAATATTAATATATATATATATAATATATATAATATAATTATATATATATAATAATTAAACTTAAAATACCATTATTATTATTTAAAAATATTGTTTAAGTTTCCAAATGGTTATTATATTATTAATATATTATTATTATATTATATTATATTTATTTTATTATATTTATTATTATTTTATTATACATTCATGTAAATTCTACTCATTTAAGTGTGCACGGATATATGTTGTTATTACAAAACTATGTACAATATTGCGTGTGTATGTATGAATATTGTTTAACTTTGTTTTATATATATATTATACTTATATATCTATTATATTATTAATCATTATTATTTTATTGATCTATTATTATTATTATTCATTCGATAATTTACTCTTTTATAATCGGTTTCAGATATTTCATTGAGAGTTACTTGGTTTATAAACCAACTTATTATAATATATATATTAATATATATATATTATAAAATAATATATTTAATATATTATATAATATATTATATAATATATATATATTATATATATATAATATATATATAATATAAATCTATTATATATATTATATAGATTATTTTATATGAATTTCAACAATTTTGTAATTACTAATTAATAAAACATTCATATAATTATATATATATATGATTTTGACATATAATATAATATGACATATTTGTATGTATATATGAAAACTATTTCGATATATATATTTTACCTATTACTAATTCATGGCAAAATCAAGTTACAACTGTATTATTACGACATGCCACAAGACATGCCATATGCCTCGTATACTTCTTTAGTTTTTTTATTTATAATATTAGTATTCTATTAATTCACAATTGTAACAAAAGCCTTTTTAGGAGAAATTATTTATTCCTTTATTATTGTAAAAAGTTTTCATATTGTTGTTAAGTAAGTAATATTCCATTTATATATTTATCTATAGTCTATATTATTATTATTTATATTATTACTATTTATATAATTATATTTATTATGTTCAGTATTTTACTATTATTTTTATTTAGGTTTATTATTTACTTATTTATTTCGATCCTTTCTTTTTGAAGGTGTTAAATTCTGGTCTTTGTCATTTTAATAAATTTATTTAGAACTTATAACACAGGTTGAACAGGCATGAAGGAACCAGATGGAAAATTAATTAATTTTCCTTATCATTGGAAGACTTCATAAAAAGGATGGATGTCGGAAAACTTCAGAAGTGGAAGTTAAGAGGTGTTGTGGAAAGCATGCTGGAATTGAAGGGTTGGGATTTGTTTGAATATTGTCGAATGCATTAAGAAGGTGTCTGAAATTTTTGAAATCGAGTTTGGAGGTGTTCTGAAGATGGCAAATGAAGTGTGAACTTGTCTGAAGATGCAAGACAGTTGACTTGTCTGGAAGATTTTGCAGATTTGGCAAAGTCAAGTTGCGGAATGACTAGGGATGGTAGAATCGATGTAGGAGTCCGCTTAAGACTTTTTGTTATGGAGCGTTCGTACTTGTATTGAATATTGCAAAGGGAAGAAGGGGAGGAGTATCTAAGACTGCAAATGATGGGAGTTGTCTTTGAAAACTACGAAATAAATTATGAGGTTCTGATTACAAATTATGATTAAAGTGTCTGAAGAATGTGAATGGAAGTTGGGAGATCGAAAAGACTGTCAAATGGAATTTAGAATGCGGAAAACTGGAAATGGGTTGGGGAGTTCTTGAAGACTTAGATAGGAGTGGAATGTTCTAAGTGACTCAGATGAGTGTGTGTCTGAACAATGCAATGAGTGTTTTCGGGACGAGTCTAAACGAAACTGATGGTGAATGTCGGAAGAACGCTACTCAGTTGTGGTAGAGCGAAGACTGTAAATGAGTGGAAGATGGTTCTGAAAAGACTGCAAATTGAGTGTAAAAGTTTTGTTGAAGACTGCGGAATAGTTGGAGGCTGTCTGAAATGCGAATGGAAGTGTTGATGTTTGAAGACTGCAAAATGAGTGGAATGTCTAAAAGACAAGAAATTGAGTGGAAAGTTCTGAAAGACTTGCAAAATGGAGTTGAATGTGCTTTAAAGGACTGCGAATGAAGTTGAGTGTCTTCGACTGCTGAATTAGAGGAGGTTTGTTCTAAATAGGAAGAGGAGGAATTCTAACACTGCACATTCACGTTGCTGAAAGTTATCTGAAGATTGCATGGAGTAAGGTCTGAAACGGCGAGGTGGATTGGGAGTTTACTGAAGACATGGGCAAAATGGAGTGAAAGTGTCCTGGAAACTGCAAATGGAATGTGAATAGAGGTCCTGAATTCAGCAAAGATGAGGCAAAAGTTGTCTGAAGACCCGGAAATGTGGGAATGGTCCGAGCCAATTAAAGGGATTGTAGGGAAGAATGTTGAAAGGACTGCAAAATAAAGTGAATGTTTTGAAGACTGCAATATGAGTACAGTGTCGAAAGTCATGGAAATGGAAGCTGGGAGATGTACTGAAGACCGCAATGATTGAGTTGTATCTGGACAATAGAATAAGTTGTTGGAATGTCTGAAGACTTGCAAATGAGTGTGAATGGTGTGTAAGAACTGCAAATGGAGGCAACGGTGTGTGAAGACGCCATTTCTATGGCAGTGGAATGGTGTTTGAAGGACTTAAAATGAGGTCGGAAAGTGCCTGAAGAATAATTGGAGTGTGGGGTGTCTGAAGACTGCAAATGGAGTGTGGGAGTTTTTACTGACTAAAGCAATTACTGAAGAGTAAAGCAATTACTGATTATATTGTTTAGGGCCATTTAAAAAAAAAGATTTTTAGTTCCTTTCGAAATTTTTAATGGAGTATTGAATATCCCCCATTATTGGAAATAAGTCTTTGTCTACTACTTTCTTGAATTAATTATAAATCTTAATTATTGATTTTTTTTTTTTAAAGTGAATTAAAAATTTAAAAAAATTTGTTTTTAAATATTTAAGTATTTAAATAATTCACTTAATAATACTAATAATTTACCAAGTTATTTTTATATCCCTTCATTACCAGTTTTTTAAAATACTGGAGACGAATTTTTTATAACCATTTTTCTGAAATTAACGGTATTGCTTGGTATAAAGTTCTAGTTACTTCAAGATTTTTGGGCTTCTGTATAGAATAAGAGAAGATAAGGAGTTGTTCATGACTAAAGTTTAATATTTTTCCCAAGTTTTTGCAGATGAAAAGGGCTAGTCGAGAATATAATTATAAAGAGAGTGAGAATATCATTTAAAAATTCTTCTTTTAGAAAATTTACCTTTAATTGTTAAAAAATAAGGTCTTGTCATCTAGGTTTACTCAAGTATAAATTTTAAATAAACTACGAATAATGAATGGTTTTTGCGCTTGGTTGTGACAAGAAAAAATTAGGATTGAATAATAAGTAAAGTAATTGGAAAGCAGCCAATCCGTGTTTGGAAGCAGGATAAAGCTATAAATGCATGTATAAAAAAAAATATTATAGCCAGTATTAATATGTTTTTAAGACTGGCTGGCCCTTATTTAGAAAACTACAGTATTGCTTTGAGAGTCAAGTCGTAGAAGCAAAACAATATGATTCTGGTTGAGGAAAAGCTAATGAGAAGGAGCTGAAAGATAATTCAATGATAATATTCAGAAATACACGATTTCTTAGGTTACATATACTAAAAGAAAAATTTTTCCATCATTGAGAAATTTTACACAGCCAATAAATCTTCATTTTAGACACTGACGGAAACAGGGTGGGCACATAGAAAATAAAAGCATTTGCATTTGATCATAAGAAAAAAACTTTTCATTCAGTAAGTAGGTGCAAATTTGGAATGGTTTGCGATAGAGTGGTTGATTACGACTTGCCTGCAATATTTAAGAAAGAATGTATAGTATATGGTAATTGGATTATAGAATATTTTGACTTAAGCCACAATTACGGGTAGATTACTATTATTAATGCTAATAACTGCATGTATGACCGACATTTTTTTTTAAAAGCTAATAACTCTTACTATGTTTTTTTGTTGTTAGATCTAGTGTATGCTTTTTAAATTTATTGACACCCTTTCGGCTGCTGTTTGTTCATTAAGCATGTTTGGTATTGTTTTAATCTCTAATTGACTTGGGATCAGTCTCGACTTACTTCTCATGCTAAAATAAAAATTGCGATTGGTGACAATGTCTAGACTACCAATTTATTATTTTTGTTTGAATTAGAGTAAATTTTATTGAGTTAATGTATGGAATATTATGCTTTTATTTTGAGAAAAGACAAATAAAAGAATGATTTGCGAATAATGAAGTTGCATTTAGAAGTGAACAGAATGTGCATATTCAAATTTTTAGCATAAAGCAAATATTCTTTAAAATATTTAAAATGATTCTTTCTTGAAAACTCAATTATAGGCACATGACAGGTTTAAATAGGGGGAAAGCTATGCGGAAGAGTTTATTAGTTATAGTGTTTGTAAACTTCGAAAAGATAAAGTATGTATACGTATAAGGAGCTAAGAATAAATCGAGTTGAAAGAGACTAGTTTAACATTATGTGGAGAGGCAGTGATGAATTATGCCTCCTTTGCTATTTATTTGTATTGTAAATCTAAAGCAATGACTGAGTTGTTACTGGTGTTGATCTAAGGCAATCTTTAAGACAATCTAAGATGGATTCCATGAAGACATTATAAAATTAAAACAGATTGACACGATAAAGGAGCTTTGTAGCGGAAGAGCAAGGCTAAATTATTGATGGCTGACATTTAAAGGATGTTATAGTCGTTGTGTTAATGACCGTATAGGTAATTACTTTAATCACCGCTGGGAATCGAAAAAAGTGAATTGACAGTAATAAATATCTGAGCAAGAAGTGGATTTAGGCAGATGAGAAGAAAGGTTTTCATAATATAATAATCGATTTTGAGTAATTAGCAAAACTGGGTATAGATTCCGAAGAGCTTGGATTGGAACACCCAATTTCAAAACTGTTATGAAAGAACTCTAATGTCATCCTCTCTAAAAACAATCAAGAAAGAAAATATTCCAATGAAATATTATAGAAACAGATTCTAATAGGCTATTAGTGTGTACATTCAAAAAGATATATAGTTGTGTGGAAAATTCTGTCAGTAGGAAATGAAGCTAAATTGAAACAAAACAACACTTTTACTTTTAACACAACTATCGTAAAGAAAGATCAGAATCTGTGCTTCAAGGTTACCTATTAAGCTCATTTATGCTGTGAATTGAGTCCGTCTTTCAAATTGAAGGATAATGAGATGATGAAGTGATCAAGCCTAAAGTGGAGAAGTAGACCACAAACAGATAGCATATAAATGCCCAAAACAGGAAAAAAAAAGTTGGAAAAACGAATTCTATTGAACACTATTATGGAAGATTTAAAGAATAAATGGGATTAGAGATTGAACTGCTGTGCCAAAAGATATAATAATATATATAAATATATTGGAATACAATTTATACAAATAAAAGTTTAAATTATATATTTACAAAGAATAATAAATAATATATATTATTATATAATATATATAATAAATATATTTAATTAATATATATATAAATATAACATATATTAATATAATAATATAATATATATATATATATAATATAGATATATATATATAATAATATTATTATTTATATATATATAAATATATTATATATATATATATGAGAAAATCCAGATTTATGTTTCAGAAAAAGAGAATTAAATAGACTTTATTAAAATAATTTTTTTTAGACTTAATTAAAAAATATTCAATTTAAAACATATAATCTTATATAAAAAAAATTAAATATGGATTTTTAAAGTATCAAAACTCTACATGCTTTTTAAGAATGAACATTGATCATTTTTATTTAAATTAAATACAAACTTTTGATACTTCATCCCAAAAAATTATTACGTAGGATTAAATATTAAAAATACATTATGTTATACGTTATTTTTCTACTAAATAATTTAATTAATAATCATAATAATAATAAATCAAATATTAAAAAAAAATTAATAATTATAATTACAATAATATAATACGAATTAAAAATAATAAATAAATAAAAATAATAATACATAAATAATTAATATAATCTAGTATATGATGTGTTCAAAGCTGTCTTCCCTTCAAAAGATTTCCTGTCAAATTATTCCATATGAGGACTCCGTAAGCTTTTTCTACCATGGAAGTCTTGGACTCCATTTTCACGTACTAACTACTGATTTTCGTAGGGATAATATTCTTTCCAGTAGAGAGGGAAGAAGGGGGAGGGGATGCATCATCGTCTGAAGGAGAATCTTCATCACGCCCTGCATTACTCCGATGAGGACGTTCATTTTTACAAGGTATTCCGAGGTGCGTTCAACACTCACTAGTAGTCAAAGATAGTCAGTTGCGCTTTCAACGCCTCGGAATGAGTAGGCAACAATTATCCAAAATCTCTTCTGCAGGTCTCTTTCTTCCAGGTTTCAAATGAGACATTTATTTGTTTCTGGGAATGATTATTAATTCTTTTTTATTCTTTAATGTGTATTTTTTATTCTTTCTTTGGCTTCTCCTTTGCACATTTCGGTGTTTGAATCTAGTCACTCATACTATCTTCCAACTTTTAAAAGTTTCTCCCTGCTACTTCTCTTGACCTTGACTTTAGTCTCTTGACCTTAATCATTATTAATCAATACTTTATCCTTTCTAACCCTATATCTCTGTTGCTATTCTCATGCCGCGCATCTCCTTATTGACATCATTCATGATTCGCATTTCAGCATCATCAGAAATCAAAACATTTCATTCGCTCGGTCGAAAGAAAGCCGTCCATGCGTTACTACAGCCGGATAGGTTACTTACTTGTACCATCTTGTAAAAAGAATTTCCTTTTTTATTATTATATTTTTTAATATTGTTTAATCTGTCTCAAAAGTAAGATTTTCCATCTCTTTTTATTATTCGAAGGGGAATCTCTTATTTTGGAAAAGGAATTTATTATTTTCTCTTACATGTTATTTAAAAATTATTTAGTTTCTTTACTCGATTTTACACGACTATCAAGTAGTTACTGTTCTGGCATATAGATTTTTCTTAGTCACTTTCTCTAATTCGCATACCTAAATATAATCCAAGATTCCATGTTTGAAGGGAAGAGGTAGAAGATTTAAGGGCTTCCCCCCCCTCCTTGAATTGCCTAACATCCTATCTTTAATACTTCATTTTTTATGAAATGGTAATTTCATGTTGCTTTAATCCTTGAAATTATTATGATTATTTAAAAATACTCTACAAATTTTCCTTCCCCTTAAAACACTTTCTATACCTTGGAATGGGGTCCAATCCCAAAATCGTCATTGAAATTTTGTTTTATGGAAATGTGTTAAATGGCAAGGAGCTACAGAAGACGCAAAGAACAAAGACCCGTGCCCGTCCCTCATTTCAGATCAGGTAGTAATAACCTGATATTTCCCCTCCTATAATAGGGCCATCTGCCAGAATATACAAACTTTAAATTAATATAAATAATATAATAAAATAATAAAAATAATGGATAATATATAAATATATAATAATAAATAATTAAATATAATAATAAAAGTACCTTTGGCCACCTCTTAATTAATTTATTAAGGGAGGTTGGTAACCCATTCACCTCCATGACTACTATTTCCTTAACAATTAGTATATATAATATATTATAATATATTATATTATATAATATAATATAATTATAATTATATATACTATATATATATAAAATATATAATATATTATATTATAATATAATTATTATAATTAATATACTATATACACATTGTTATTTTGTTAGCTTCGTACAAAACCAAAACAATTTCAAAAACAAAAGGAAAACCATTTTTCAACAAACCCTTCTTTTATATACGGTACTTACGTCGTAATACACAGATAAATTAATTATTTAATAACTTGATAACTACGTTTGAAATATTATTCATAGAAAAATTACTTAAAAAAAAAAAAAAAATAAAATAACAAATTATCTCTCTGCTGGGCAAACAATTTTCACTATCATTCAATTATAAACATACGTCTATTACACACAACCTAAATCACCAACAAAACTAGCTACTAACCACTACTTACTACTACTTAACTACTTCTACACTAACTAACTAATATTAAATATAATAATAATAATAATTAATAATAATAATAATAATATAATATTAATATAATAAATAATAATAATAATAAATATAATATAATAATAAAAAAAAATATAATAATAAAATTAATAAATAATAATAATAATAATAATAATATAATAATATAATAATAATAATAATTCATACTAATATAATATTAATAATAAATATTAAATAATAAAATAAATAAATACTTATAATTAAATAATAATAATAATATTCGTAACACTATATTGGACTAGATTAGGTACATAAATATGAAGAACATTGCTATATCATTATTAACAATAGTAATGATTATTAGCTCTCTCTCTCTATATATAAATTATATATATATATATATTTAGTATATATATAAGATATATATTATATACTAATTAATATAATATATAATAATATATATAATATATATATAATATTATATCATAATATATATATTATATATATATATATATATATAATATATAATTATATATATATATATATTATATTATATATATATATATATATAATATATATATATAAATTATATATAATAAAATATTATATATGTAAAAAAGAAGAAGAAGAGGATGAAGAAGAGAGAAAGAGAGATGAGAGAAGTCGAATATTATGAAGTTTTGTAAATCGAATATTCAAATCATCAGTAAATAATATATGGATATATAATTTAAATATTTCAATTTTCAATTTGATTCTCAAACAATGAAAAAGCCCCATTCATGGCAACAGCACATTGTCTACGGGGGGGGAGGTGACCTTGAGTGTCGGAAACTTTTAATATTATTTACAATCCGCCATATTTGTTTAATTTAAACAGTCCCGAATTGTTTAATTAAATTAAAAACAAAAGTTATATAGTTCTAGTACTGAGAGGAGTCCGTATATTTACAAAAGCAAGCCAAACTAAGGAAATGCTCTGATGCCTACCCACCCTTGCAAAAAACGAAGCGGGGCCTAATTCTTGATATATGGCTCTAATATATCATCTAATAGTCGATGGGGAGAAACCTTCGCACGACTTTCGTCACTTACAAGCATTAATGTAATATATATTAATCTCACTTACTTTTATCGTAAGATTAATTTTTAAATTTCTTAACTTATTTCTTCTCTTTAAGCTATATTTTTGAGGTCTATCACTTCTCTACTTTATAAGTTCTTTAATATAAGTTAACTTATTTGTTATTTAAAAATGTATTTATTGTTTGTTCTAAATTAAAGGTGTGAAGTTGCAATTCGTTATATGTAAATGCTTTCATTATTTGATTATTTATTTATCTTCCTCTGGGTCTTCCTTCTCTCTTTTATTAAAGTTATGGTTTCTTCTCTATTTAAAGTTCCTGGGTCATAAATTTCTTTTTGTATTTTTTATATCCGAAACCGTGCCTGCTTCCTGCTTTCGCCCGGGCTGTTTCTGCATGACTTCATAATACCACAAAATGCTTAACTTTTAGGTTAAGCTTTAAATATTGGTAAAACCCTTATTTTAGAAAATGTGTAAAAAGCAAAAAGATCCTAAATTAATACCCACCACACCACAAGATCAAAAAATTCCATACTGACATCATCATGTTGTGATGCATACACCCAGCTTTTAAAGGAATTATATTCCAGGAAAATAAGCAGGTTGAGAAATCATAATTCTCAGAAAAGCTGTGAACAAAAGTACTAACACATTTTCATTATATCCAAATCATATTGTGTTTAACTATTTTTTCCCTTTATGAACATGTTAAAAATTTAAAAATGTACCACTAAAATAAGCTATTTGTGAATAATAAATAAATATATATATATAAATTATTTTATATTTATTATCTATAGTATCTATAATATATAAAATATATATATAATAAATATAATATATATATATTATTATGAGCTGGATTCTCAGGGCCCATCATATATTTGGCTGCCTCACTCCCCAAAACTGAGGAAACCCAGCCATTTCTTGTTCTATGAGAAAATTGTTAGGCCTCATTAAATATTTATTTCTGTGAGAATGCTCTAATAAACTCAATTAATCCATTGTTTTGTATTAAAACTTTGCGTATATCCAATATTGGGCCTTTTCGTCCGCGATCCTTCGCCGAATGATGGAACCATAATGAACCTTAAAAAAAGAGCAGAGAAAAAAACTTAAAGTTCTTACCTATTTTATCGAAAAACATAATGGATCGAAAAAACATTTTATCGCTTAGGTGTTTAATTAATATTTAAATCCCTTCATAAAATAATGATTAAAATTGAAAAAAAAAAAAAAATAAGTTTTAATAGCTTTGACCACTTTCTCTAAAAGACCCGTACTGATCTTAAGATACACTTATATCGGGAAAGTTACAATCTTATCGAAAGGCCGTTTGATCGATAAGACTACAATTTCATTAAATGAAGGAAAAAAGAGGAAAAAAAATAATTAGAAATGAGCTTTACCACTTTAAATCGAAAAATACAATTTAATCGGAATTACAACTTCATCGAAAGAGCATATTTTTATCGAAAAAGACCACTTTGTTAGAAAAAAGTTTATCATATTTAAAATCACTTTGTCTAAATCATCTCCATTTTGAGCAGGCATATTATTATATTTTATTATTATTATTATATTATTACTTATATATTATTTAATTTTTTTTAATTATTATTATTTATTAATTATTTATTATATTATTATTATTTATTATTTTATTATAATTATTATATTTTTATTATTATTATCATTTTATTATTAATTATTTATAATATTATATATTTATATTATATATTGACGATTGACCCATCATCTTTGTAAGCGTCTAAAAACACATCTTTCCCTTCTACGATCAAAAATATAACTAACATATATAGCTTACAATATAAACTAATAATATTTTTCAAAATATGAAAATAGTTGGCATTACATCCACTTTCATTGCATAAAAGTCCACCAGAGTTCTTCCGCAACAAGAATCAATTTTCTTCCTCCTTTAGAATAAACCTGCAAAAAAAACATGATTTCGTTGACTGTATAATTATCCCTCTTACAACCTGTTTACAACTTTCTTCATTTATCACGGAAACCTTGTTTTTATTTAGAATAGATTAACGAAATAGGATTAGATAAGAATAGATTAGAAGATAGAATAGATAGGTATCCCTTTGGTTTTCCTATTCTACAAATATTCTTATAAAATTATAAAAAAACATCGTTTTACGTTATCATTAAAAAAGCCTGTACTAGGTTAAGCTTAGTATAATTTAAGATAGATAGAAAGATACATAGCATAGATAATAGATAATAGATAAAGATAGATCAGATATGAAGATAGATAATAACCTTTGGAGGCCCCTATTCTAACAAAAGGATTCTTTGTTAGTAATAACATTTTATCTTACTTAAGCTTTTCCATTTTCACTGTTCCTAACGAACTTTAAAAATGCTAAAAAGTCTGTAGCGTTTATGCAATTTTAGCACAAATTTAGTAAAAATGCTAACTAAACATTAAGTTAATTTTTCCAATTCTGTAGGTTGCAATTCCGTGCTTAACCGAATTTTAAGTAAAATGCTAACGAAAAAATGAAAACAAACAAGATGGCGGTCCCGTAGTAGTTCTTGAATTTATGAATGTTTTATCATTGAAATAAAACTTTAATTTAATTTTCTTCCAATCAAAACACCTCTCCATCACAATAATGATCAATATTATATAAAAAACATAAACCTTCATTCTATTTAGTTCAAACCTCACGTCCCTCTTAAAACAGTTATCAATATTTTTGTAAAAACAATTCGATTCGATTATGCCCAAATTGCTAAAACTGGGTAGCATTTCTTATCGATCAGTAAAGAATAAGGCAAATGGGGAAAAGCTTTATCTCCAATTAAAAGCCTGTAGCTCTCTTAAGGATATCGGTGTAAAGCTTTAATAATAACTATTCATACAGTATATCACATTAATATGTTAAACAATTAGAAATTTTAATATATTTAAGATCAAAACTGATTTTTCTGCTTTTATGTATGTATTATAAAAAAACACTGATTTTATTTTTTTATTTATGAATTTTATTCAAATCTTAGAATTATAGTGTCAAAGCCGCTGATAGGAACTTCATAAGATTTGGAAGATCAATTGACAGTCAATTAAAAGACATCAGTAATCATTGAAATTTTAAATGAAATCGATCCAAAATACATTGAATAAAGATATAAAATAATTAGTATTGAGTACTCAATATATGTATACGATTTGGAAGAAGGGGAAAGTATTATATTAGAATCCCCTATAAATAAAAATCTACTAGAATGAATTTTACATTTACTAATAAACTTCCATAGTTAATTATTGGAAAAAATAATTAATTGGCAGTATTTTATGACCTGTTTTATAAAAAATTTTAAAAAAGAAAATTTGAGCCTAAAAAAAATCAAAAAATAACCACTCCAAAAATCACCAAAAAAATCACAACATACCAAATGTTGCATTTTTTTTGCTAAAATAGAAATTCAAAAAAATGAATATAAGGATAGATAAAATAAAAGATAATAGATAGTAGAATAGAAAATAGATAGATAGAGTTAGAAAATTAGATAGATAAGTATAATATTCTTTATCGCGTCCCGTAGTCGCAAATAATTCCTTATAAATAATAAAAACATTTATTACTTCTACTAGTTTCAAGGTGAAGATCTCTTTCCAGACAAAATATTTGCTTCTAATTCATTAAAAATCTAATCAAATGAAATTTACTAGTAATTACTTGATTATATGATAGATAATAATAGATTTCTTGTTTAAGTAGTCATGGAAGTTACGAGTATATTTGATTTAATGGTTACTAGTAACTTCAATTTGGTTACTAGTAACTTCAGTTTTGCTAGTAGTAACTTCAATTTTGTTACTAGTAACTTTAATTTGGTTACTAGTTACTTCAATTTAGTTACTACTAACTTCAATTTGGTTACTTGTAACTTCGATTTGGCTACTAGTAACCAATTTGGTTACTAGTAACTTCAATTTGGTTACTAGTAACTTTAATACCTGCTAATATCCAGCTTTTGAGGAAGCAAATATACAGGTCACAAGAATCCCAATCACTTTACACAGCATAATATTATACTCCTATAAATTTTGGAAAATAAGCCTAGCAAACTAGCAATCAAACCAATTTTAATTAAAAATCATGTGCCCTTGAAGAAGTAACCACGCTAATTAATATTTTTTCTTAACTTGTCAAAGAGTTTGGAAAATAGATAAAGGGAATGAATCCCAGACTCAGTATACTATAAGATCTGAACATAGCTGATAAGTCATGTCAGTTAAGTGGCTAAATATATTATAATAATATACTATAATTATATATATATATAAATATATTATATAATATATATATATATTATAATAATATAATATATATATATATATATATATTAAATAAATAAAAATAATAATATATATATATTATATATATTATATGAGTAAAAATGTCTTAATATTAACGATTATAATATTTATATATATATATATATATATATTATATATATATTTAATTATATATTAGTTATCAAATAATGATACCATAATATTATATATAGATTTCTATATATATTACCCTATGTTTTTTATATATATTACAGGTTATATATCTAATATATATATATATATATATATATATATATATATTATATATATATATATATTTACCCTAATTACAGTATATTATATATATATCCAATATATCTATATTATATACAAATAAAGTATATATATATATATAGTACTATATATATATATAATAATATATATATTTATATATAATATACTATATATATATAATATTATATATATTATATATGTGTTGTGTGGTGTGTGTATGTGTGTGTGTGTGTAGGTGTGTGTGTAGGTGTGTGTGTGTGTGGTACGTGTGTGTGTAAGAGATTGACGTGTATCCAACCCTTATATGCACTAAAACTAAAATATGATTTAAATATGATCGACATCCTTCTAACAAAATAATATATTAAATTGTAAAAAATAATTTATAAATTTTTATTAAGCAAACAAAATAACCCATCCCTCGTTTCAAATGCTATAAAATATGGATTTTTTGAAAACTATTGTAAAACAAACTTATTATATCAGATATTTATTAAGTTTCCTTTGTTTTAATATTCAAAGAACAAACTCATAACAACTTGATGGGAACACCCTGGTGAGAACTCTCAAAATTGCATAGGTATGGGGAGAAAATACAAAAGGGGCAAATAAGTGAGTGTTGTGCTCTGAAAAAAAAAAATGAAATAACTCGTTAAAAGATGCTCTCTTTATAAAATGTGTGATAAGAGAAAGTGTTTGCGAGTGTTTGCGTGTGTGTGTGTGTGTAGGTGTGTGTGTGTGTGTAGGTGTGTGTGTGTGTTTGTGTCCTCTAACAAATATCACGGGCAAAGTGTAACACTTACAATTTAGTACATGAGCACGGTTGCGCCTTTCCAAAGCATGTTATAAAGTTTTGGCAAGGGCTGCGGAGCCCACAATATTGGTTTGCCTCTCCGACTCCGAATTCCGGCTCCATATTTTATATAAATATTCCCGATTCCACAACA
This sequence comes from Trachelipus rathkii, assembly GCA_015478945.1. Classification (NCBI taxonomy): domain Eukaryota; kingdom Metazoa; phylum Arthropoda; class Malacostraca; order Isopoda; family Trachelipodidae; genus Trachelipus; species Trachelipus rathkii. Next base: position 12,838 of record JABUQX010062770.1, on the reverse strand, counting down.
AATTTAAAAAAAAAAATTTCTCGTCGAAATTTAGCTTTGAATTCCTTAAATTAATATATATAGATAATATTTTTGAGCTAATCGGCCGGCCAAATCGCTCCGGTTCAGGCTGCACCCCTAAAAAAATTTCACAGCGGTTTTATGGAAGATTATGTTGACCTGGTGAACATATGGATTTTTTGAAAACTATTGTAGAGCAAACTTATTATTTCAGATATTTATTACGTTTCCTTTTTTAATATTCAAAGACACTCATAACAACTTGATGGGACACCCTGGTTGAGAACCTCTCTAGTTGCATGTATGGGGAGAACAATACAAAAGGGCAAATAAGTGAGTGTTCTGAAAAAAATGAAATAACTCGTTAAAAGATGTTCTCTTTATAGAATGTGTGATAAGAGAAAGTGTGTGTGTGTGTAGGTGTGTAGGTGTGTTGGTGTGTAGGTGTGTGTATGTGTGTGTGTGTCCTCTAACAATTATCACAGGCAAATGGAACACTTACAATATTAGTACAGAGCAAGTTGTGCCTTTCCAAAGATGTTATAAGTTTTGTAGGGCTGCGGAGCCAGAAAATTGGTTTGCCTCCTCCGACTCCGAATCCGGCTCCATCATTTTAAAATATCCGATTCCACAATTTAAAAAATTTCTCGGTTCCGGTTTCCGCTTTGAATTCCTTAATTTTATAGTAAATGTTTTTGCTTCGGCCCCGGCTCCGGTTCAGGCTGCACCCCTAAAAAAATTTCACAGCGGTTTTATGGAAGATTATAACACAGATGGCGGAAAGAAATATTTTGTTTTTTTACTGACCTGACCTAATTTCAACTAAACATTAACCTAACTTAACCTAACTACCTAACCTAACCTAAACCTAATTTCGCCCCTAAAACAAGTAAAAAAAAAAATTACTTCATTTTCAGCTCCTAGAACATCATGTTTATGTATCATAGGTGCTACCTGTAAAATTTTTTTTTTAATCGCGAACCTCCCGTTCCGTGTGCGCGTTAAGTAACTTTGTATATATATCAAAGGTGGGCACCCCGCTCATTTAGGGAGTAATCCGCTAGTCCGCACCTCCCCCGAAGAAAAACTAGTCCGCTAGCGCTCCTCCGCACTAATTCAGACCATCAAACCTCCGCTATCCATCCGCAACGTCCGCACATTCAGTCCCGCTAATAATGTGCTAACTTCACAGAATTTAATATTAAATACGACATTGTTAAAATATTGACAGAAGGATAAATTTTAATAATATTGTATTACGTCGCTAAACATTATTTTACAAAATTCTCAAATTTCCACTTCCTCCTCATGTCGCGTCTTCAAAGGACAGAGATCCATATTACCTTTAAAATAGCGCTCAAATATTAAAAGCAGTTAAGTCTGAACCTCTTTGCCCTCAAAATATCCTAACCAATACTAATATATTCGCTCTACATCCGCAGAACTAGGGAGAGGCGTTATTATTTTATGAACAAGTTCAACAAATTCTGCCTATTGCTGATAGGAAAATGTCCATTGGTGAGAGATAGCTGGTGTTAAGTTCAATTCCAGCAGGTCATTGATAAGAATTTAGGGCCTCCACCTAAAATATTTTTTTGTGCCCCCATTTTTTTTATTTCCCCCCAGGGGGCCGTTTTTCCTCCTTTCTAAAAAATTAATTTTTGCCACCCTATCCACCCATAAGAATGTCTATCTGAACGTCCAAGACTTTTAGTAGAATCCTGAAGCCTCGACTCCTCAGAGGTCTTATGTACCAACGTTTCTTAGGAGCTATAATATATATTATATAGATATATATATATTAATAATATATTATAAGATTAATATTATCAATGAAAAAAGAAATATAAATTACATATATAATATATATATATATATATATATATAGTATATTATATAATTATATTGTAATCAGCTCTGTGTAAATAAACAGAATACTATAGCTATGATATATTATATTATTAGTATATAAATATATATATATATTATATATATATATTATATATATATATAATATATATTATATAGTATATATTATATAATCATATATATATATACCGTAGATATAATATATATATATATATATATATATATATAATTATCATATATATATTTGATATATATATATATCTATATATATAAATATACATATACGATATATATATATAATATATATAGTAATATTATACTAATAATATTTAGTTTTACACAGAATTGCCGATTTAGACCTTTCTGCGCTATGTTATACTATCGAATATTTTTAATAATTCTACGAGTGATAGATTAGTGCAAAAATTTTCAAATCTTTCAGTTCTAATTACAAAATTTAGAGTTATTATTAAAGACAAGCCTTTAAACGAGGTTCTGAGGATTATTTTGGAGTTTATGTTATTAAAAAACAATCAAGAGTCTTAGACTAAACAGTCATAATGAAAAAAACAAACTGAGAAATGAAAATTATACTACTAAACTATAAACTTGATGAACCAAATAATTGGTTATAACTATATTTCATTACAGATAAGCAGGATGAGAAATAATTGAAAATGAAAAAAGATCCCCACGTGCAAGTCGGCTAATTTCCTGACGACTCCGCACCTCCGCTACTGTTACCGCCACCCTATCTGCTAGTCCGCTCGGACGGACTAAAGAGCGAGTACCCACATTTGCATATACTTATATATATTTTTCTATTTTAATATTAAATATGAAAATTTTCGAAATACAAATAGTATATTTGATAGTAAAAAAAATTTTATAATACATATATATATATATATATATATAATAATAATATATATATATATAATATATATATTATAGTATATTATATATATTATATGAATATAATATATATATATATATATAATAATATATATGATATATAATTATATTGAAGATATATAATATATATTATATATATATATATATATATTATATATTATATATATATATATATATAATTAATTTATATTTATAAAATCTTTTTATCTAAGACATATGAATATTATATAATTATATATATTAATATATATTTATATACTGATAGTATATATATATATATCATTATATAAATTATTATAATTATCTATATATTATTATATACTATATAATATATATATATAATATATATAGTAATAGTATTATATATACATATATATAATCTGGTTAAAGTAACCCTATTGATAAGTATAGATAATAGGACATAATATAATTATAGTAATAAATTATTTATATATAATATAATATATGTATATAGTTCCTAATTATATTATATATATATACATATATTATATTATAATATATATATAACTTAATTTCATATCCTAACAACTTTGTAACCAAGACATTGGAATATTACATTCAGTCATACTTTAATTTTATCGTTGTAGCTTTGCATGTACTATCGAAATGTCTGAACATTATCTAATTAGTTATCTGAATAAATTATTCCATTTTTATCTTAGTTTTCTTTTCTTTTACGGAAAATATTTCATTTCAATCAGAGTTTCCTGCTGGCATTTTGGATTTCATAGGAAGAGAAAGTAGGATGCCTGAAACCTTTTGAAAAAAAGGAAAATCTAAGGAAACAGTCATGGAGAGATATTCCAAAAAATACTCCTAACTTAATTCTTTGTTGCTTTTTTCAAATGAATTATCTTGAACAATTTTATCGTCTTTCTATAACTTTAGTTTATGGAAACATTTTTTAGATATTCTAGTTATCAATAAAAATTTTCACACAAGATATATTTTTTCCTTCAAACTATTTTAATAAAATAACTTAAAGCAGAGATTTCTCAGGTTGTAATGTAATTTTTAATGAAAATGAATGAATATTTAACCAGTGGAAACGGGAAATAAATACGGACTGCTGCAATGTTAAAGTGTGCCTTTAGATTTTGTAAGATTACTTCTCATATTAGTCTTTTCTAAGTGATGTACATTACCTGACAAAGAAGAAGCTCTTTTAAATTTTATTGAAGTTGTTTCACCGTTATACCATGGAACTCGCCACGGAGCCGGATTGTCAACTTGAAAATTAAACCATAACTCTGACCAGTCAGTTAACTGCCATAACCATTGAAAAACGTAAATCTATTCAGCAGTTAACTTAGGCAATGTCTCATAAGATGAATTTAATATAGTTGCCATATTTTCAATATATTAACATTGATGTTGAAAGCCTTGAATGATAAATTATCACCCTTCAACTGACAGCCATAATCTCGAAAGACCTTTTCCTAAACTTTCTTACTCATACGTTTATAACTAAAGTCTCTTTCGCACACTGCTATATTTCCATAAGGAACCTTTGCTACTGAAACAAATTACTTTTCCTAAAGGGATGGAAACTAAGTATGCCGAAAAAAAATACAGGCAACGCAGCTCTCTCTCTCTCTCTCTCTCTCTCTCTCTCTCTCTCTCTCTCTCTCTCCCTCTCTCCTTCTCTCTCTCTTTTTTTTTTTTTTATATAAAGATCTATCTCAAGGGTGACCAACTTGATCGAAAGTAGGATCGACATTTTGTCATCTCTGCCCTTGGAGCATCGACTTTCTAGATTGATTATATATATTGTAGTATATTAAATATATATAATATATATTATATATTATATATTATAATATATATATATTATAATATATAAATATATAATATTAATAGTATATATATATAATAATTATATATATACGTATATATATATATATATATAATTATTTATATATTATATATATATGATAATAAATATATATATATTATATATATGATATATATAAATATATATATAATATACTAATATAATAATTATATCATGATTATATATAATATATATATAATATAATATATACTGATATATATATAGATTATATATATAATATATATTAGTAGTATGTAGGTAATTGCTCGTGTTGCATTTTGACCACAGCGTCAGAAACTACCTGAGCTTTTTGAGCCCAATTTTGGCCATTTGCCTTTTTAGCCCAATTTTGGGCTTACTACCTCGTTTTGAGCCCGATTTTTGGGGCTTGAAAAAAACCTTTTGGCCTTTGACTCTTTTTTGGGACCTTGACCTTTTTTACCTTGACCTTTTGGGCCTTGACCTTTTTTGGGACTGTACTTGTTTGTGCCTTTACTTTCTTGAGCCATTGACGCTTTATTTTCATGGGTCATTATGGCCCACGTACTTTTTCGCAAACCCATAGATGATTTTGGCAATCCCTAATTATTCTGGCACCCTTTAATATTTTTGGCCAACCGTAATTTTTGGCAACCCTAATTTGTTTCCAACCCTAATCTTAGGCAAACCCTATCGCAAGACAGGCGTTAGACGCCAACGTGGCGTAAGCAACCGTTCGTACGTAACCCACCCTCAAAATTTTTGAGAACCCCAATTTTTTGTAACCCAATTTTTTTGAAACCCAAATTTTTTTGTACCCAACGTCTTGAAAACCAAATTTTTCAAAGAATCTGCTAACACCCACACCGCGCAACCAAACACAGACAAATACATCACACACACACACACACCTACCTTCACCTACCTACACCTGACACCTAGCCTTACCACCCATCCTCACATAGCCTACACCACACCTAGATCCCATCCAGCCTTCACCTAGCTAACCTACAACCCTACACCATAGACTCCACACAACCTTCATTACCAAATATTTCGTAATTATTGCTCCGGAGAAACCATACTAAATTTTTGCAAATTTCATCTTCACTTATACTATTATGATATATATAGATGTATACGTATAATTATACTGATACTGATCAAATACTATAGATATATATATACGATATATATTGGTGACGTACTATTAACCTTTATCCGAGGTTAAGTATTACTATTTAATATATATTGTTGCCCGAAAATTCATTATAAATAGTATATAATATATGTTATAGATATTTGATGGTCAAAGAATACAACTTTATTCATAATCTTATCTTAAGAGGTGAAACACCAATTTTCAACGAATTACTTTTGTAGAACCCCCAAATAATTCGTAAAGAATATTTTTCATACAAATATACTGGGCAAATGCGTTTTTATTACAAAATGAACTGATAATTCATTAACCATTAAGCGCCTTGTCAAGACTGTTCCCTCCTCCACGACCTTAAAGGATAGTTGCCCGCAATGAAGGGATCTTAAATATAAATGAAATAAGCGATATCTGGAGGATGCAAAGACATCCACTCTGCAGGCGTTTACTCTATATTGCCCTAAACTAACCATATTAAATAGATAGAGGATTACTCTGAAGGCTCCAAAAGTTTCAAAAGTCACTCTCTTATAAAAAGTTCTTATAAGTGCACAAAAACTAAGTGTCTTAATATTGTTACATATAAAAATTTATATAAGAATCATTATTTAGGCCTAAATATTATCCGGAGGCTCTAATAAAATCTTATTCATGCTGATAGGCTACTCCCAATATAATTTTATGTGTCTACTTCTACAAAATATGTCATTCAATGTTCACCAGAATAAATATATTTTATAATATAGTAGCTACAAATGTCAAAGGCCAAAAAATATTGGGTCATAAATAGTATAAGTCCTTCATGTAATATAGGTTCTATGAGGACGCATTGTATTCCATAAATTAAATGACCAACTCTAATCACTATCCGTACATACATATTATATATATATTAATTAATATTATAATAATATATATATATATCTATATCTTATATAGTATATATATTATATATATCTTTTTAATATATATTCTTAGTATATTATATATATATATAATTTATATATCATATACTATATATTATATATTATTATTATATATAATATTACACTAAGTATTATAATAAGTATTAATATTAATATATATATTATATTATCTTTATAGTATATAATATATTAATTTTTTTATATTGATATTTTAATTAATTTTTAATTATTATTTATTGTAAAATTAGTTTATTATTATAGTATTTTATTTATTATATTATTACTTTATTTTCTGTATAATATCAAGTAGTCATCCATACGTATTAGAAGAATCACATCCGTATAAGCACAGTGATAGTAATAGAATCCGATGCTATATTATATTGTTATATTCAGGGCCCTTATTGCGATAATTTATATTTTTATTTATATTTTGATAATTCTATTTTATTCATTTTTATTGAAATATTAATTTTTATTATTTTTATAATTATTATTAATATTATATGTAGTAACTACAACTGTAATTTATTATTTTCTTATATATATAGCTGGTATAGGATCTTCTAGTTCAGCTATAACTATACATAACGTGCTATCTACAAAGCTAGATAGCGAATCAGAGAGCAGAGAAGAGAGGAAGAGATAGATGAGACGAGAAGAGAGAGCATAGATATTATATAAGTGACTATGAGAAAGCGATCTCAAGAGGCAAGAATGAGAGAATAATGTACAGTATATCAGTACTTTATTAATTTACGATGGTATACTCTATTATAAATAATATTGGCATTATAAAATAATATAATAAAGAAAAGATTGGTTTCATCTAAATTTTACCATAGATGAGAAGCAGAGTATCTAGAGGTAATAGAGAGAAGATTATTAGTGAAAAGTAGAAAGAGAGACTATGGCTAGTATGCCTGTAATTTTTTCTATAATATATATACAAACGAATTACAGTACACAAATTATATTTGGATAAATGTAAATATTGTTTTTCAGTACAAGTTCTTATTGAGCAAATTATACTTAGACTAAGTGTGCGAAATGACTTTATTATTAACGTCTGAGTTAGAAAGATTTATGGAACTAGTGATTTCATAAGATACAATGTATTAATCGTGATTATTGTCGTTAAGGAGTGATGTAATATAGTATTACAAGCTGTCAAAGCATTGATTTAAAGTATAATATTGAAGAAGAATATATACTTATTGCAATGTATAAGTTAATTTATATAGACAATTGCATATTGAGTTTATTTTTTCCATTTGTTTACGTATTTTTCATTATATAAACATGTATTTCAGTTACCTTAGTCAGATGTTTAATATTTAATTTCAAGATAATTATCATCTGACTATTCAGTGATAGCTCGAAGTATTCCATGGCTATAATGAAGAAAGAACAATAATATAAATCAATTAAATAAAATTATTTACAGTATTTGTATATCCAATTATAAATAAATTACATTCACTTATTAATACTATATATTATAGTAGAATTGTTTTGACGAGAGAGAGAGGGAGCGAGAGAAGAGAGAGAAGAGAGAGATGAAGAAAGAAAGTCGAGACACTAATGACAATTGGCAGTCCGTATTATTATCCCGTTTTTAACTGGGTAGCTTAAAATTCATTTATTATATTTATATTAAAATTTACTTACATACAATTCATTGATTATACAGTCATTTAAGTTATTATTTATTTAAATCAGTTTGAGGTAAAAAACTTCATTGTGAATAAATATTTTTTATACTCATGAAGTATAATATTATAAGTATATATATCTAAATAATTTTTACTAATTAAACTTATTACTCATCTAATAAGATAAGATATTAATAAATATTTAAGAGTAGCTGATTTATTATTCTTTGAAGAAGAGAGACAAAGAGAAAGAGAGTTAAGTTAGAGAGCTTTTTATGGAAGGAAGAATAAGATATGATCAGATTGCAACTGATTTCCTTTTTTAAGATTTTCATTTTATAAATAATTAATACATAAATATATTCTATAATAACCGTACTTTATTTCTATTTAAATATAAAACATGTAAAATCCATCAAGTAAAACATCTGATTTGAATAATAATACAATATTATTCCACGTTAAGTAAATAACTTAGTAAATATAAATGTATTATAATTATTATTTCATATAATATTATAATAATTTTCATTCGATCTGATTCATGCAGTAGCTACAATTATAACATTATAGTTTATCTGAGTGCAATTGTTAAACTTACCGTATACAACGTCTGTTTCACACTACTTACGCTATGACCGTAAACTTTACACTTACTCTACCTAAGCCTAACCTAAACCTAACCTAACCTAATCTAACCTTTATATCCAGCGTATTACACCTACACCTACCTATACATCATATCCTAATACCCGCATTCTATACCTCTCACCCTCGCCTGAGGTTCTCATCCAGTATTAAATCTTGATGTCTATCCATTTTGGTATATAGTGATATCTTTGCTAACACTGATCAGTTATAATGTATGTATCGACCTGTAATGATCTCATCCTACCTATTTTACCTACCTCAACACAATTTCTTAATACACTTAACACACTATAATTAACTTATCACTCTCACAACAGATTTAACCTTATATTACACACATCACGTATGCTATCTTACCAATATCCACTAGATTTAACATTATACATACATCCGTTACATTATTATTCAATGAACACTTACACTTATATACATAGACATCTTTACCATTTCCCATATATCATACTTAATCACTTATTATAATACATCATATATAACACTACTCGTTCGTCTTAATACACATACACTACATTCACTAGATATTCTAATATATAATCACATTAGTATCAATACTTAATAAAATAGTACACTTACCATATCACTTATACATTAAACTCATATATGCATTATCTTTTTACTATCATGCTATTACTTACTGCTAATCTCTCTTGATATACTTATTACTGCTTTTAACTACTCTGCTTTTACTGCTTTATCTTATTACTGCTTACATACCTTATATATAACTATGTATAATCATGTATATATACTCTAAATCCTCCATATAATATAACTTTAATTTAGATATGTCTTGTGTTATATTACTGCTTTACTACTGCTCTTTTACTATTCTGCTTTAACTGACTATATAACTCTCTGATTTTTTAACGCTTTTAACTCTGCTATAGCTTATACTAGCTTTAACTTTCTGTTACTATTTAACTGCTTATTAACTATCTGCTTTATATCTGCTTTTAACTCTCTCTATTGACTTTACTGCTCTTATATCTCTGCTTATTACTGCTATCTATTACTGCTATTTACTATCCTTAAAGCATAAATTCAGCAATCATCTTTCAATTAGAGTATTATTACCTAATAGTATTGTGTATCATTTTAGCTTTTACTTAGCCTTTTTCTCCTTATAACTATACTCTTATACTCTGCTTTAATCTTCTGTTTTACTGCTTTAATCTCTTGTCTTCTACTGTCTTTTTAAACAATGTTTGCCTACAACTTACTAGTTTTAATATTTTCTCTAATTTTAATAACCTATATCCGGAACTAGTAGGTTCTCTTTACTGTTTTCAACTTTCGTTTACTGCTTTATTTACATACTTACATCTATATAATATTATTTATATTAATATTATTTTTTATTAATTTGATTTTCTAATATACTTTTTATTTATTCTTAATTATTTTTTGATTTTATTTTTTAATATTTTTTTTTATATATTTTTATATATTTATTTTTATTTAGTTAATTCATTAGATGTTTATTTATCTCTATGCCTATTGTTATTTATTATAGAACACCAATCATACACTAACATCACACACAAATACTACATACACACATCACACTACTATACACACACACATAACCAATACTAACACTACACACCACACCATAACACGAACACATCATCATATATATACACATTTATCTATCAATTCACTTGACATATCTAATCTACACTTTCAACTATTGTACACTTACATTTATACCTAACATATTTAACACTTACATTCCAAGTTAGCTATTGCGGTACACACACCAATATATTAATCATATTATTATATACTTAACACATATCACTATGCAATCAACTAGCCAATAATGTCTGCATCACAGCCATATCATCTTTTAGTCCGCTCGCACGTCACACTTCACCACACATCAGAGGTTTACCTGGTACTCCAGACAGTGACGTTAGTAGCTTACTCCAGGACACAATTACTGTACATCTCAGCACATAGCATATATCTAATAATACACAAATTTACCTAAGCCATCTTATCCGCACATATTTTCACTCACGACAACACATCACTCACAACGCACACATCTAAAACAAGCACACAATCAGCAGCCACAACCCACTGTACCGACTTGCATTATCATGTTAAAATTTCTTTTTTGGTTTAACAACAAAGAATATATATCAGTATTTATATATATATTTTATATTACATATGTATGATATTTAATACTAAACACGACATTTATAATTACTTACATTCTAACTTAAATTTAATCCGGTCATTTTCAGTCTAAAATTTTCATATATAACTTCTATAAATAATAATATATCATAATAATACCCATTATCTCATATAAGACATACAATCATTTAAACCTCCTTAAATATTAAACTGTTAAGACGTTTGTTAGTAATACCATTTTTATATAACTTATACTAAACTTTATTAAAATTAGAACTTTTAAAAAGTATTTGTCAATGAATTTTAATCTTAAATAACAATAATTTTTGCTCCTTATAAGACACTATTTAATATTCATGGTAAATCTTAGTAATGGTACGTTCCACAATGACACCCCTACCCCCGATACAAATTCTAGTCCTATGTTCTGCCTAATACGTACCTGCTAACTATATATATGATACTACTGCTTATTAATTATATATAACATCATCTTTTAGGCCATTATAATAAGTTAATTCATAAATAATCACTTTAAGAGCTTGACTTACCAACCGATTTTACAAACATGTTATTACGCGAAGTACAACATTTGGTTCTATTAATAAATTGACAATTTCATTTGCTTAAGGTCATTTATATTTATTCACTCGAATATGCAAATTTTTTTGTTATATTCCAATAGTTTTTATTTTTTATAAATAATTCGGGATTTTCTTTCTATAGTATTTTATACTTTCTACGGTCATATTTACTAATCCATTACACGATCGAAACTACCAACAAACCCTACTTAATTCTCTTTACCCAGATGACGAAATTGACACTCTCTCATTACATGTGTGAAATAATATACTATTAAGTCTTAAAATTTAGTATGCTACTCCTTTTTGTTAACACCCCTAGATAGGTCGATAATTTAAGCTGATTTCTACATATGTCAAAATTATATATTTCAAACTGACCTTTCTGTATAATGTGTATCAATATATGCCAAATTAACTACGTTAGGCTCTATATACAATTTATAGTGCCTAAAATATTATGAATAACTTTATTGATAGACGGCTATAATTTAAATCCTATATAATAAATATTACCAGGTCAAAAGGTAATTCCGATATAGACAAGAATCATTTTTTACTATTTTTATAACTATAATTTCAACTGAAACATGCTGGATCGGAAATCTCCTTTAAGCAGGTAAAATATATAAAATGATGACTCTATTATACTTTGGATTATTTCGGGAGTCTTTCCCATGCAGTATATGATCTCAGTCCTATTAAGACTTGTCGTACGAAATTTATATTTATCTCTTATGAAAATAACATTGTTCCATATTAATATAATCTTATTATTGATAGTACTTGAGCAGGTGTGTTTTATTATTTTAAATTAATTTAAATAATTACATTTTAAAATTAATATGACAATTCTTAATGACTGTAGTTATGTCACTAATGTTATACTTATAATAATTTGTATTAAAATATAGTTGACATTATTTTTCTAAGTGTAATCATGTATATAATATCTAATTATTACCATGAGAATCAATTATAATTACACTAGATATAGAATTATAATTTAAATATCACTAGTTTAATAACTACCCCAGTGCTCAGTGCATGATGCCCCACCGCAAATAAAGTCCATAACG
>JABUQX010062769.1:5000-26050 GCA_015478945.1 Trachelipus rathkii | reverse complement strand
ATGGTTGCTAAAAAGTTTTATGTTCATACTCTCAACTATGAAAATTATTGATAATGTTGAATTTATTGCCAAATATTATATATCAAAAAGTGGGTTAACGGTTATCAAGGTTAGGTAGATAAATTTAGAAATTCCTTCTCTTCTTCTCTCTCTCTCTTCTCTCTCTCATTTTCTCATCTCTCTCTCTCTCCTCTTCCCTCTCTTCTCTCTCTCTTCTCTCTCTTCCTCTTCTCTTTCTCTTTCTCCTCTCTATCTTTCTCTCTCCTCTCTTTCTCCTCTCTTCTCCTTCGTATGAATCATATTAATATATATAATATTATCTATATATATATATATTTATAACTTATATTTTAATAACTATATATATTCATATATACTAAATATTATATATATATATTATTATTAAATATATACTTAATTATTTACATATATATTATATATATATATAATATGTAATATAACCTCAGAGCATGGGGCATATTAACTCAAAAAAAAAGTATTTTTCACGTTATCGTTTTAACCTTTCCGTTTACTCGGGGGGGAAAGATGAGTTATTTCAGATTATCGTTTTAATTTCCGTTTTTTGAAAGGAAACAAGAAAACTAAAACCTAATGCCGTTACTTCGTTACTTTTAGCTTTAGCGAGACCTCTCTCTCAAATTAAACTCTAACTTTTTTTTACCCAGGTAATTTATTGGTTTTGCTGATTATACTTTAAAATTGTTTTTTTCTCAGCCGTTTTATTTTGTCATTTTGAAAGGGTAAAAAGAGTTCCAACCCATTGGATGTAGTAAGACCCATTAGGGGCGCCCCACTCCAATGGGACTTTAGAAGGGATCTTCTTTATTTTTACTCACACCTGCTAAGTCGTAAATCTATTTAATTCATCCTATTACTACATATAATAATATAGTAGATAAAAATTCATTAATACTGGTAAGCTATCAGAATACTTCTGATAAATATTATCCTCATATATAATAGACTCATATTGAGAAGATTTTATTACATCACAAATTTCAAGAATTAGTAATTTATAGCTTTATATTATATATATTAATATTAATCATTTCATCAATAAAATCCTTCAATGATAACAATTTTAAAATACTATATATAAAAACTTCTTACTCAACGTAGATCTGAAAAATTGATGTTTTACGAGGCTTTTCGTGGGACCTAATTAATAAGCCGGTCCACTTCCGTCAGGGGAAAACTGTTACTTAATTGCTAAAGTTGTGGTTGTCATTTTTATTAAAAATTTACATATTATAACTGAGAAAAATAGTATAGAAATTTGAATTTTTTATTACATGCGATGCAAGCAATCAATATTTTAAAGGTATTGGCCGTTTATTTCCAGTTTCCTTCTTTCCTTTATTTTTATTTTATATATCTACCAAGTTTCTTTAAAGGGGACCTCCTGCCTCACCTTTATGAATATTATTGTGCGTTTTGGGATTTAGGCGAAATCAAAAATTGGGAGATGATATAACATATCCGGACAAATTAAAAATTCATATTTCTTCCTGTGGATAAGTAATAAAAAAACTGAATATCCAAACAATGCTGATTTCAAAGGTTCTTTATGATCTTTGGAACCGTAAATAAATAACAAAAAACAAAACAGTTGAGCCCAACCGACCAGTCCCAATTCATCACATGTTCTATCACGGGGTCATATGTCCAATTGAACACTGGCAACTGGGCCTGCATTTTCTCTTTCTATATTGATACTTTCTCCCTGTGGTTTGATGTTTTCTTATCTTTTCAGGGGACTGTACCTGCATCTCCTATTACTAAAACCGTTTCTTACTAAATCTTTTTTGTTAGCAGGGACTCCTGAACGTTCATCGACTGGAAATGATGATAAAAACCCCCACCTCCCCAATAGCCTTCATCATTTACGTAGTGTTTAACTTGTATATCTGGAACGTAAGTCATGGCGTATCACAAAGAGAGTCACCAGGAAATTTAACAAAAGATTCCAATTAATGTGTTATACAATCTGGTGGGTTATAAGGCATTACATATTAGGATCCAAGAAGGGTGAAGGAAATAACTTCCACCACCTTTAGATACTTTTCCAAATCAGTGAGGTAAAGTGGTTACAATTGTCAAATCCAGGGGAAAGTAGGGGAATTCTATTGGCTTTGGTTTATGTCTTTTTCTTTTCAACTTTGGAAGATGTGGTGGATGGCTGAATTTCATTCGACGGGAACAAAAATGTTGGAACAAAGTGAAAAAAGTTAAATTCTTTTCTTTGTTTGTTTTAAGAATTGGGGGTTCACAACACAATATGAATACCAAAGCCTTGGAGGGAACAGGTCTTTTACCCACATCTCAATTCTTGAACTGAAGCGACAGCGGTGTTGGCTTACACAGGCAAGTGAAACGGATAGTCACTAATTACTGAACAACGGATATGGTATAAATACACAGGATGATCTGTCTACTATTTACTACTCTAGTATTATACACTCTATTATTTACTATTTATTTAAATTATATTTTAATCGATAAATTACTAATGTATATATTGGAATATATATTTGCTAAAATTACAGCGATAATAATTCCATTAGTATTCATAGTACTATTATAATATTATATTATATACTATTGTTTATATAGTTATTATTATAAGAATTGTTTCATTTATTTAATATTCAAAAGACGTGATATAAATAAAAAAATTAATAAATAAGATTTCTATCATTTCTAGTAATTTCTCTTCCATTAATCAGTCAAATAAAAAAAAAAAAGATGAGTTAGAAACATAGATAGCTAATTTAATATTATATAAAAAAAAATAAGTGTAAACCAGAAAAATCTTTTTAAATTTTCTTTTTCCAGTTTTAATCAAATTATAATTGAAAGTGCAAAACAAAATATAGGAGAGACTGTTTGTCTGTTTATTTACCAAAAAAATTGTTCAATTAACATTTTTAGTATTGTTCAATTTTTAACTCTTAATGTTTGCATATAAAAATAATATATTTATATATTATCTATTTATTAAATATTATATACTAATACATTATAATTCTAATATGTAATTTTACCGTTAAATACACTTTGGGAATATCTAGTTAATAAACTACTCCATATAAGGACTATATATATATAATTTTCAAATAGATCTTATATATATATATATATCTATATCTATATAAGTAATATACTATTATCATTATTCGAGAAAATTTCTCGATCCAAAATATTAAAAGTACAATACTAAATGCTATTGATTGTAAAATATAGAATCATTTTTATGTCGGCACTTTCAATTTTTCGTAATTTTAAAAATTGACAAAAAAAGAATTGGATTTTAATAATTTTGGTCAACACAATTTCGGTTTATAAATAAGATTGGTATGCTATTTTTTTTTTTTTTTTTTTTTGATATGAAATAAAATTATTTGTGAAACAGTAACTATTAAAATTATTTTTAAATGGAATTATATATATACATATATATCACATATAATATATTATATACCTAATATATATATTACCTTAATATTAACCGTCTATCTGCTGCCACGACTAACATCAATAATACTTACGTAGCTATAACTTCATATAATATACTATTAACTATATAATTAATATAACTGAGTTATATGAGAATATAACTATCATCTGATGTAATGATCTATTACTTAATATTATTTACTTATGGTCAATCTGGACAAACGCTTGTTGTAAGACATTAGTTCGTAAGACGACCGATGGGTTTGCCTCAGCTGGCCCTGTGTTTTTGTTGTGAACCGCCCAATGTCTTAAAACAAGAAAAATTACATATTTTATATCTATTTCTAACTTTCGCGAAATTAGCCTATACCCCAACCATCTCATTAATCTAAAATGGAAAACAATAAACAAGCACTATATCCAACATTTCGTTGTGGTGAAAATTGAATAACCAGCACTCTCGCCCTCCCCGATTTGGAAAAGATTATTCAAAGTTGTGTGCGTATTTCTCACCCTTTCTGGATCTTAAGTTTAATGCGTTAAACAATTGTGTTAACATTATAATTTGATCTTTAATTTTCCTAAGACTCTCTCACGCATCTTAGATCATCAAATAATTACTACTACAAAGAGCAGGAATGCCAAAGGTGGCTTTTCTCACTTCAGTTTTTCTGCAGGGAGTCGTATTTATGGAGACAAACGTGAAGTCTTTGAAAATCAGGAATCGATCAACACAAGGGAAGAAGTCAGAGAGAAAATCAACAGCAGTATTGCGTTTTTGGACATTATGGCACCCGTGAAGAACATGTTTATGGGATTGGCGATGGAGCATGTTTTGTTATTTCGCGTCCAAAGATAAAAACTTGAATCAGAAGCTGGAATCATTTTTATATCCACAAATGAATGAATATTTAAATTTGTCCGAAGTTTTTCAATTTTGATTCTATCACCAAAAAATTCATAAAGAATAGGAGTGAGTCATCGTTATTTGGAATATACTTATAAATAAAGAAGAAAGTCGAGACGCGACGTCCATCCCAGATAATTTTCTCTGTAAGCTTTTTACACTGTGTTTTTATCAGTAATTTAAAATTGTACTTAAACTTTCTTTTGAGAGAACTTAGTTAATGTTCTGAGGAGGGGACCCGAGCTATTAAAGCGTCCTGCTGAAACGTTAAGCTATCAATTGTTTCATTTGCATTACATAAGTTTTTTAAAGTGGTTTTTAATTGATTGTTTTATTTTATACTATAAAGTATATATATACTATATACCTATATATATATACTATAATATAATATATAATATTATATAGATATATATATATATATTAATACTGTATATATATATAGGGTGTACTATACATATATATACCTATATAATATATATATATATATATATGATATATATATATATATATATATATATATATATATATAATATAATATACATAATATATATTATTATGCATATACTATATATATAATAGATATTATCATATATATATATAATATATACTATAATAATATATATTAAATATATAACATATATATATACTATAATTAATATATATACTATATATATATATACGCACCATTTTCCTGCCATCCCCCCACCGACGTCAATTCTTTCAATAACCCCAATCCCAGCTTACCAACTTTGAATAACCCAAGAGACATAACACAACCCTGCTCACTCCGCTATTAAGATCCTAAACCAATCGCCATTGACACCATTTATTCTTACACACGCTTCAACTACGTCATACATACTTTCATTCAGATATACAAGCCTACCACCAACACATATATCACTAATACCTGCGCATGAAGCTTCCCCATGATTAACTCTATCGATACGCCTGTTGGTAATCCCATAAAACACTATAATATAATTATCTCTTCTTCTCCCGCTCATATTTCTCAAATCATTTGTTTCAATACTTGGTAAAGATTTGACCCACACATACTCGCTCTACCACTCCTAAACACCGCGCATACAATTTGTTCACACAGTTCTCCAAGTCAGTCCCGAATCATCACTCGACGACACTTTCTTCTGATCGGACCAACTGTCACGAATCATTTCTTCAAGCACTCTTACTACGCTCCTCAAACAGACAGCCACACTCGAGATAAACTTCTAACAAATTGATTCGCTCTACAAATAATTCTTGTACCAGTTCCCCTGCTTCTCCCTTAACCTGTATATAAGTCGGGTACTAATTACCGCTCTCCTCCACAGTTCTACATGTGGAACTAATTACCCTCAATATAAACGCTTATTACACAACTTCCAATCCAAATTTATATCACCATCTTTTTATACCATTTTTATCATTTCATGTAAGTTTCATCTATACCCTGCAGGATTCTACCACTTCTTCACACTTTCGCCACGTCTACCGATTACCTCCTCACGTTACTATAACCTCCATCCCCAAAAATACCTCTTTAGATTCCCGCCTCCCCACGCCAACTGATCTTTGCACCATACAAAACCACCACACATTTCGACATAACACCTCATCAATACTAGTTTAATAGTTGTGGCAGGAATTTTTCGAAGGTGCTTTCTTTCCACCACTCCACTCACATCCATTTCATCAGGCTTAACCAAAAGCCACCCATCCCTATTATCGAATTTTATGATACGTAAGCCAATAAGATAATTCACAGTAGCCTCTTATTCTTCATCTTAACCTCTTGGTCAACCAGCGCGGGCGGTTCGCTTCCAGAAGAGCCTTCCTATTCCCTTGTAAGCCAAAGTTTCGTATTTCCTCCTTCCAAACTGTTCATTTACCTTTTTGTTTTCTCTTACGTATGCACATATTAGTATTTCTTTTTTCCGTCTTATATAATTCAAGCATCTTTCTTTGGAAACTTCATCATTTGCTATATTAGACACTTCAAACCACGCTTCTTCTTGTTTACCTTAAACCGGGCGAGTCATGTTCATCACCAGCTCTACTTAAGTTCACAGCCATTCGCTGTATACATTCTATACTCCTACCCCTCTCTTAGCACATCCACACACTCTACCTTTGCAACTACACTAAACAATTGCTCCTTCATTTGCCCCCAGATTATGTTTCAGTCACCTCCAACTCGTTCACATGCTTGTCAACCGATTTACTAGCTGAGCTCTCTACATTAACTCTTCCTTCATTGTCTTGTTCACTTAACACTTCTCACTCTTAATTTTAACCTATCCTTTGCGTATCACTTCCCCTCATCCCAAGCCGCCACTAACTTTAATTTACACTAGAACAATATAGCTAGATCGTAATTCGCATTCCTAAACCCCCTCACTGATTTAACATCCAACCACATACTTCAACGGTTCCTTCTTCACCAACACAAAAATCAATACTAACTTTTCACGTCGATATCCATCTCACCTACACAACTCTAGACTAATACTTATGGATAACTCTCTGTGTTTAAGTAAAGTATTACTTACACACATACCTCTCTCTCACAGAAAATCAATGCACCCTGTCCTTACCAATTCTCATCTTTCTCCCGCCCACCCCAAACACACCTGTTATACCATCCCTTTTTTTGATCACCTATCGAACCATTCAGGTCCCCCAACACGATCATCAATCTGAAGCCTCCTACTCACGCCCCATCCAGGCATCATTTCAGCATTTATCAGCTGCGTTCCACTTCCTCCAAAAAAATTCGTACTCTGTTCTTCAACGTTCCCCATTCCCACCCTCCTCGGTAATGTCTCTGGCATAATCCCATACTGCGCGTGACCAACACCTTACTACCGTCACACATTACCTATGACGCTTATTCAAAACGTTTAAATGTTAAACCTCTTAGCTTCTAAGGACTCACACACACGCAAAAGTCTACCAATAAGCTTTGTACGCACAGAGATCACCTCATCAACAATGCAACTCCTCTTCTCTCCTCTCTTCTTACACTATTTCCCACACCAGCACAGCCACACATTTGCCAGCACCACACCACTGATTTTCACCAGTTCCTATTCATCTTTTTTTCCATACCACAAGCGGCACAAATCACAAATTTGCCCTTTGCCCCTGAAATCATCCAATAGCTGTCATTCCCCAATTCGCTGCAAACAATTCTATTACGCAAAACTTCCATCCAATGTACCCATACCACTTTCATACAACTTCGTGATAATTACAAGGCCGTTTAAGCGAAACTGATAGTTTTTTTTACCAATTTTTTTTTTTTCCGGGGTTTTTTCCACCCCCGGGGGGGGGGGGCACTAATGCTTTTTTTTTTTGTTTTTTCCGGAGGCATGCATTAAGCATTCCTAGCAGAGGATAGGTCGTGTGGCAGCCACCAAACTACCCCGACCTTCAGTCGGCTTCGTACGACCACGCAGGACATTACGATAGGTGCTGGCAATTAGCTTTCTCCCCCACACCATAGAGGATCATGAGTAGTAGGGATGTCTGTAACAATGTTATCTAGAAGAGGGGTGTGTACTTTAAGTATGTGGTTTAATGATATGCTGGATAAAATGGTGGATCCCAGTAATTAGGGTTGCTCTGGAGATAAGAGCTAGTCACTATCTTGAAGCTTGTGAAGAAATTACATGGAAACGCAACAAGAAGATAAGAACTCGCACCATCATAAAAATGGACGTCCCCGAGGATGGTAAATTTCTAGTCGATCTTCGAGTATGGCGTTTACGGTCTCCCTCTATAGAAATTGATGAGTCACCAGAAGATTTACTCATTCATCAGACGGGCATTCGAACCCACTGGGTGATACTCCGCGATTGCTTGAGTTAACCAGGTAACGGGCGACCTATTTACCCATCCCACTAAAGCATCCCAGCGTCCCCACAAAAAGAACCGCTTTCAAGGCGTAGTATTTTATAGGCCACCCGGTTTTTACTCATCCCCATAATTGCCTGCAGTTACTCAAGGCCTGGCCCCCGTTTTAAAATTGAATGAGTCCACAGCAAGATATTTTACTCAATTCAGCGGATCTCGTAACACTGGAACTCACGCCAGTTCGCTGAAGTGAACAGTAAACCGGGCGCTTTGTAATAAGTCGACCTTAAGCCATTTTGATATGAGTCACAGAAGTTCTACCTTCATCTACGGATTCGAAACTGGAACTCCGCGATTGTGATGTGCACACAGTAACCGGTAGCGCTTTATCCATCTAAGCCATCACGTCCCCACGAAATAGAACGCTTCAAGGCGTAGTTGAATTTGTATAGGCAACTCCAGGTTTCTCATCCCCCATAATTTGCGACTGAGTACTCAAGGCGCTGGCCCCCATATATATTATATATATATTATATATATATATTAATTGTATAATATATATAATATAACTATATATTATATATATATATGATATATATATATATTATATATATATATATATATATAGATATATTTTTAACTTTTATATAGTATTACATATATATATATATCCAATATATAATCAATTATAGTAAACATTATTATACTATATATATTATATATATATATATATAGTATATATATATTATCACTTAATATATATATATTAATCATTATATATATGTATACGTCATATTATATCATGTTATATAGTATATATTAATTAATATTGCTGAATATAGAGTATATATAATATTATATAATACAGTTAATATATAATATATATATACTATATATATATACTATATATATATATATATATAATAATATATATATATATAATGTCTATATGATATACATATATACTAATATGAATATAATATCGAATTTTCGATATTCATATGCCTATATATAGTATGATAAATATACCTATATACATATAGAATACCCATTTGCGACCATAAGGTACGTACCGTACTGTACCGTTAGATTCTTTAACACTTAAAATAAATACAAAACGCTTGATCTTATGCAGAACCTCTGAAGTTGTGCTTGGAGAGGAAGGAGACGTTCCATCCATCCTTTGGATCCAACAAAGGAACAACAAGTACATGACGAACCACTTTTTCAATAAAAATGAAGGAATAAAATTTCAGTTTTCCGTATCCACTCTTATAAATAATTTTGGAAATGGCCAAGCAACCAGCGATGGATCACTTCGTTTAATTTACCCATCAGTCTGGCTTTTATTTTCTCTACCTCTCTCTCGTTCCTTCTCCTCCGGGACTCTCTCTCATCCTCCTCTCTCTTCTCTCGTCATACTCTTCTCGTCTCTTCTCCTCTCTCTCTCTTCTCTCTCTCTCTCTCCTCTCTCTCAAATATACTATACTATATAATATAGTATATATAATATATATATATATAGTATCTATACCTATATATAGTATATATATATTAGTATATTAGTAACTATATATACGATATACTATATCCTATATGAATACACTATATTATATTTTTTTTTTTTTTTTAACAAAGATTATGAATCAATTATTATTGCAACGTCACGCACGGGCCAGAGCCCTATCAAGGAGGGGGTAGTGTTGCACGCCTAGGAAGTCAACAACTAAGGCAATTATGGCAGATGAGGCACAGACGCAGGTTGGAAGCTGGGGGAGATAAATTGTCAGCAGGTAACACAGGAAGATGGAAGAGCAATTCGCACCAGATACGAGACTCGCATGGCAGACCGAACATAAGAAGGCACCGCAGTCGACACTAGCCTGGAGATTACCTTACGCATCAACACCACATACTCGATGCGGCAGACAGCCCAGCCACCATATTCTCCGTATAGTTCGATACGAGTGGGCGAACCGTAAAAGGGTGGAGGTCGGAAGTAGATAAGCTCCTTCGAGATACCTTGCCGCTTTCCCGCCGCGTACGTGAGTCTAACAGGCGAGTTCGAGCGCCCAGGTCACTATAAGAAAAGAGGATAAGACCAACATCGCGCGCGCCAAAGATAGAGGGTGCAGTGAACACTGGCTGAAGTACAGAAACAGTTTATAAGGCCTTTTGGCACTTTTGAGCATCGGACACGCTATCCATAATAGCCAGGTGAAACAGAGCCCCCCAGACATAATGAGAGCACTACTCAATATCAAGGGGCGGATGCTACGGCTCTCTGATAGTGGAGCAACTGGGTAAGACAGAAAAAGAAAAGCTCGCAGTCTAAAAACAGAAACTGCCCTCTCTCTCTCACGCCCTTAAGCTAACCGATATGTGATGTGAGGTTTCCAAGACATATTTTTTGTTGTATGTTCAAGGCCAAGGTATGTTTATTATGTCACAGGGGAGACGCAGAGAACACGTCGAAAAGACGATATGGAAATTCGAGGATCATGTCTTAGGAGAGGGAGATGTGTAGAGCTTGAGTTTTTTAAAAGAACGTGGAAGTATTCAACAAGTGTCAGGACGACCCCACCCGGAAATTCTATCGCAGATCAGTGTTGAATAAATTAGAATCGGAAAGATTAAGACGAGACGGCCCAATTCTAACGAAGTAAAAGTCAGTGGACAGCAGAATTTAAATGATGGTTGCATAGGGAATGAACGGCGTCGAGTCATTCGGCGTGAGTGAAATAGAAGTTAGAGTGCAGGTTGAGAAGATTCATCAATGAAAAGCAGGCAATAAAGTAGGAGATTAAGGACAGAACCATGGAGAGATACACCACTTACTTGACCAGAAAAGGAAGAAGAAGTTCGCCCCATCAACAACAGGCCCGATACTTGAGCGGACCTTTGAAACGAAGAAAATTAGGACACTAAGTAAGCAAAGAGAAGGAGAGAAACCAACAAGGAGGAGCTTGGAGAGTCCAGTTGACGGCGTGCTATACCACGTGTCAAAGCTATTGTATATGTCAAGCGCCACCACTGCAAGTCTCCCCCGTAGTTCCCTAAGAGCGGAAACCATAAATCAGTGAAGATAGGAATCAATAAATTGGTTAGATAGACCTCGAGCGCCGAAGCGTACGGCGATCGGAAAGAAGTGAAATGAGACCATCCAGATGATCTAAGAAATGAAAGTTTGAGAAGAGTTTCAAAGATTTTTAGATAGAACCACAAGTAAAAAAGGCCATCCGGGCGATAGGTTAGTACTGGAATTCAGAGCGCATTCCTTTATTGGACATAGGTTGACATGTGCGTGCCTCCAACACTAGGGAGTTCAACACTGAGCAGAGAGAGGAGAGACAGATAAGAGAGAGAGTACGAATTCTAGTTATCCTTAACCTGAACCGTTTAACCATGATGATATCAACAATTATCAAAATTCATTAAGGAGGAAAACCCAATGAATCTCTTTATTGTAGGTATATATATTAATATATATAATATATATATATATATAATATAATTATATATTATATATTAATATTTATATATAATATATATATTATATAATATCATTATAATAATATATATTTAATATATAAAATTAAATATAAATAAATAATATATATAATATATATTATAATATATATATATTAGTATATTATATTATATTTATATAATATATATATATAATATATATATATACTATATATATTATATATTATATTATAGTTATATATATATATATATATTATATACTATATATTATTACTATATATATACTAATTATATATATATATATTTTATATCATTTATATATATATATATATATATAGTTTATTATTATATATATATATATATATATATATATATATATATAGTATATTATATATATATTATATATCATATATATATATATATATATAATTCATATATATATATATTATATTTTTATATTATATTTATAATATATAGTATATAATATATATATATATTATATTATATAATAATATATATATATTATATATATATATATATATATATATATATATATATATATATATTATAAATATAGTATAATATATATATATAATATATATATATATATATTTATAATATATATAGGTTAGTTATATATAATATAATAAATTATAACAGGGGATGGTACATGAAGGGTAGGACTGGGATGTCATGTACTATAGGCAGCAGCGCCGTTACTCCCGACATATCTCATACTTTCTATATAATATTATTATATATACTATATATTATAATATATATATATATATATTAATACAATATATATAATTATATATATATATATATATATAATAGATATATACTATATATATATCATAAACCTGCTCCATGGACTACCACGCTCTCCTCTCATCCACTCACGCGCCTAAGTGTATATATCTTTATATATATATATATAGATATAATAATATATAATTCATATATAGTATATATATATCTATATCTATATATATATATTATTATAATTATAATGTATTATACAGAGCATTCCATTTGGTTTTCCTCTGAATAATTTTTTATTCATGTTGTTGTGAAATGAATATCTGCTTCTTTGTCCCTCTCTGTCTGTCATTCTCTCCGTCTCTCTCTCTCCTCTCCTCTCCCTCATCTTTTCTCTCTCTCTCTCATCTCTCTCTCTCTCGCTCTACTCTCTCCTCTCTCATCTCTCCTCTCTACAATTTGATTATTAGTATTAAATTAATATGCCACATATATTATATTATAATATTATATATATATATATCATATTCATACAATTATGTAGTATAGTATATGATAAGATATCATTAAATACTGTATATACAGAGATGGGCATTACCGCGCAAAAAAGTATTTCCGTTATCGTTACTCCGTAGCGGAAAAAGTAGCTTCAGTTATCGTTATTCGTTTTTTTGAAAGGAAAGGAACGGTTGCCGTATACTCCGTACTTTGGTGAAGCTTAGACTATGCACATAATATTTCTACCTAGGTAACATTTATTTGGTTTGTGTTGATATAAAAATTTTTTCAACATATCAATTATTATTAAAAAATATACTCTCATTGTAAGACCCTAGCGCACTCAAGAACTAGTCCCTTTATATATCCACTCTTTAAATTGACTATATATATATAATTATTATAGCTATATATATACTATATGATAATATATATATATATATATATTTATATACATAAGTATATAATATATTCGCTATATATATATATATATATATATAATAATATATATATTTATATATATTATATAATATACATATATATATATATATTTAGTTATATATATATATATAAATATATATATATAAAACAATCAATTAAATCACCACTTAAAAAACTTTTAATGAAATTGGAAAATGATAGTCTTACGTTTCGGGAGCTATAATTAGCTCGGTCACTCCGCTCAGAACATATAATCTTTAATTCTAAAAAGAACTTTAACAATTTTAATATACTATAAAAACACAGTGTAAAAGGTTACAGAGAAAATTATAGGATGGTCAAGGCTATTCACATTCTTTATTTATTATATATCTAATATTAAAGACTCACTCCTACGTTTTTTTTTATGAATTTTTGGTGATAGAATCAAAATTGAAAAAAATGGCACGAAATATAAATTATTTCTTTGTGGATAATAAAAATGATTCCAACATCTGATATCAGTTTTTATCTTTGACCGAAATTAAAAACCTGCTCCATCCCAATCCATAACATGTTCTTCACGGGTCATATGTCCAAAAAACTGCACTGCTATTGATTCCTCTATACTTCTCGCCTTGTGTTGATCGATTCATAGGATTTTCAGGGACTTCAACATTTCTCATATCGACTCCCTGAACTACGCACCTGAAATGTGATAACACCTCCCATAGCTTTCTTTTAGTATAGTGTTATTGAATGATAAGACATGGCGTGAGAGAAGTCCTCAGGAAATTAAGATCAAATTAAATGTTAAACAGATTGTATTAAGCATACTTAAGATCGCCTGGAAGGGGTTGGAGAATACTTTCACCAGCTTTGATATTTTCGCCAAATCAGGAGGAGAGTACATCAATCCCAGGAAGTTTCGAATATGCTGGCTTTATTTTCTTTTAATGAGATTGTTGGGGGATAGGCTAATTTCGCTGAAGTTTGAAATAATTAAAATTAATTCTTGTTGTCAAGAATTGGGGTCACAACAATTTGAAAAGCCCTGAAGGATTTTTACATGATCCTCTAAACCAGCTCTCCAGAATCGAACCACAATAATATATATAATTATATATATATTATATACTATATATACTAATATTATTATTATATATATAAATTATATTTATAATATTTAAAAATATCTATATAGTATAATAGATATACACATATATAAATATATGTATATAACTCCATTTAAAATTAATTTTAATAGTTACTGCTTTAAAGAAAAACTCATAATTTCATATCAAAAAAAAAAAAGAAAGAATAGAATTAAAATTGTATTTATATAAAAAAAAATAAGTCTATAAAATCAAATGTAAATTTCATTTTGGAAAAACTACCAACCTTTGACCCATAATTTAGAGTCACTGAGGTCAATCTAAACAAGCAAATCAATAAAGAACAAAGAGAAGAATGTTGCCCTTTCGCCAATATTGCCCTCTCCAAAAGCACCCTCTTCCACAGCAGAAGACATATGACATCTTATACTGAACTGCCCGACTGACCAACATAAGACGCAACCACTCTATTACTTCCCTGGAGGATATTTGGGCTGAGCCTCAACGGGTCGCGGATTACCTCGGGGACCCACTCTTCTATTAAAGGGAAAGCAGAAGGTAGCAAAGTAAAGTATATACTATTATAAGGGAATTATGTATTTAAAATTCTGGAAAATTAGTATTTTACTGAAAAATAAATAATTAATTTTTAAGCACATATGAGCAGTTGTATAAGCATTAAAAAAATATTTATTTGCTTTATAAAAATAACTTTTTTACATTTCGAATTTTTTACCATTTACACATCCACATCAAAAAGGTCTCATACACTTCTAAAAAAAGATAACTCAAATGTGTACACTCTCTAAAACTTGATAAATAATAAATACTGTAAATTATCTATTTAAGTTTTTGAAATACATTTTAAACTACAAGAAATAGTTTTAAAATATTAAGTTATATTTTTCCTGGAATCCTTACTTGAATAAGTCCTGTGACAAGCATAACTGCTAAATTCATTAAAGACATTCTATTAACTCTTGAATAATTATTTTCCGCCACGTTTCGATCCCTGGCTTCAAATGCTCTTAATTGATCTTGAAGAAAACGCGACTTCGTTAGGTGAGTGCGAATTCGGTCCACTGAATCCTGAAACGGGATAAAAGTCTGGTTAAAAACTGTTGAACATCTAACCAGAAAATAGTACATGGTTTAAATGGAAAATATTTTCAAGCGTTCGAGGCAAGTGTAGCCACAAAATAAATTTTATTACATTTATAATTAATAGCAAAGCTTCTATCTCACTAATTCCATTCAAAATTAAATACCGGTACTACTTTTAAATATTGCAATTTGGCATCTTTTATTTTTACAATTTACAATGAAAATACAAAAACTACATAGCCTAAAAATTGATATAACATGACATTAATAATTATAAAGTATAATTACTGTAATAATTTAGAAACTACAAATTAGTTAACATAATAACAGAGAAGAAAACATGAACTTCCTAAATCCTTAGCTCCTTAAGTATAATATGTACGATGAATAAAGATGGCTTTTGCTAGCACAATATTACAACAAGTTAAATCAACAATTAAATCTGCACTAATTAATTAATAAAAGCATTCTCATCATCTAGAAAAGTTAGAATTATAAAAATCTCATTCTTATATAAATGCTAAAAGTTTATTATGTATGAAATAATTAATGACGAAAAATAATCAAACCTTGATATCTTCCACTTTCATTTCATAAATATCTTCTTCTTTATAAGGACTCCCTTGTAAGCCTTCTCCCCAAAGGGCTTCCTGATCGTTGTCATCATCACTTTCAATAATTAGACCAAAAAATACAGTTTTTGAATTAAATCTGGAGTAGGAATTATCCCAACAAATTTTGTAGTCTCCTGATTCACTCATTGTTGTTCTTAAATAAATAAATATATATATATATATATATATATATATATATATATATATATATATAATTATATATATATATATATATATATATATATATATACTAGTATATATATATATATATATATATATATATATATATATATATATATTATAATATATTATATATATATATTAGATTCAGTGGCGGCCAGCTGACGCCCATTATGCACCTGGTCATTGCAACATAATATATTATATATATATATATTATATATATATATATTATAATATATATATATATATATCATTTATTATATATATATATATATATATATATATATATTAATATTATATAATAATATAGTATATATATATATATATATATATATATATATATATATATAGTATATATAGTATATAATATATATTTATATATATGTATTTGATTATTATTATGTACCCTATCCGCGTTATCTCGCTGAATAATAATCCATCCTCTCCTTTCCTTTTTTTATGAATTCATTTATAATCCTTTCATAAAAATCTTCTGAATTTCTTAACTTCAAGAGAAGGTTCCTTTCTATTGACATCATTGAAATACTTGACAATCGAGTTTCGCTTGTTGTATTCCTCTGATATACTTTAATTCTTTTCAATGCAGAAAAGCTTCTTTCTACTGTTGCTGTTGTAGATGGTATCGTAGCAATGAGCTGGCAAAGTTTAAAAAATTCAGGCATAACTTCATAAAGTTCATTGTCTTGGAAGTGTTTTATTAGTTGTACAATACTTTTATTTCTAAAATCATCCGAAGAATACACAACTATCAATTCGTTCTGCAGTCGAATTTTGTCAAAATGGCTTCCGTAAATTATGGTTAGAGACTCGAAAGGTTTCTTAGGAAAATCTTTTGCGTATTGTTTAAAATTATGACTGTTTAATAGTTCTATAAAAACAAGATCTTCCAGAGATTTAAATCTGACTCTTCTTAGTTGATTCACAACTGTTTGAATGATGTTATTATATAGATTTCTATAGTAATCATGATGTTTTTCTGATGGAAAATTTCCTTTAACATTGTCATATATTTTAGAGAAAAGATCTTGTTTTTCCTCAATCAATTTAGTAGTTTTCCTAACTTCATTAGCACAATAAGTAATATCCAAACTTTTTGACTGAAGGACATTAAATAAAACATCAGTAAAGGAAAATATTTCACTAAATGCTTCAAGTAGAAAATTAAATTTAAAATCACCTAATTTGTGCTTGAATCCAATTGCGGAATTGATAGTTATTCCATCCCATTTCTCTACATTATCAATTATTTCATCAAATAACTCAATCAATAAAGATCTATTTTCTTTGGCAATATGAACTAAGCGAGAACTGTAATTCCATCTAGTTGGTGCGGTTTTTGGAAACCTTCTTTTAACTATAGCATCAAGTGCACTTGTCCTTTTAGGCGATTTAGCGAAAAAACTTCCTAAACCACTTAAAACCGTGAAAAATAACTTACATTCCTTAATATTTCCACATGCTTGAGATAAAACTAAATTCAACACATGTGCACAACAATGTACAAAAACTGCAGATGGATACTTTTCCTTTACCTTACTTTGTAAACCATGAAGATGGCCTGACATGGTAGCAGCTCCATCATAGGTTTGAGAAATTAATTTACTTTCACCTTTAATATTTTCTATGCAGCGAAAAACATGTTGAGCTAAAGCATCTGCCGAACGGTCAAGACTTACGTCTGTAAAACCAAGGAATCTTTCTACTATTTCGTTTTCTTTTGTAAGGTATCGTAAAACAGTAGATAACTGTGAAATATTTGATACGTCTGATGTCTCGTCTAAGAGAATTGCAATGAATTTCGCATCAGAAATTTCAGAATGGATTTCCCTAAGAATTACATTTTGAATTGATTCAATTAAATCATTTTGAATTCTGTTCGAAACTCCAGAGAAAATTGTCGCTGTTGATAGGTGATTTGCTAATTTTTCATCATACCGGCTCATCAACTGCAGAAGTTCTACATAATTTCCTCGATTATTTGATTCATTTGTTTCATTATGGCCCCTAAAAGATAATTCTTGACAGCCTAGGAATATGACCGCATCTATTAACCTGCGAAGAATTTCTCTATTTCTAGCAACCTTTTCATTGTGTTGTTGGACATCAAATCTTTTTTGTTCATCCAACATAACATCCACACGTACATTACCGAATGATTTGAGGAATAAATATGACTTTATATGTCGCTGTGATCTTTCGTGCTTTTGCATGCTGATGTATAAATTATTTAAATCAGTGTATCCTCCCTCATTCCAAACAGATTTTTCTGATGAAAAAATCAAACAAGGCCAACAAAAAAGTCTATTTAATTTTGAACTCCCAGTCAACCATTTCTTTTTCTCATAATGACATTCTTGAAAATGTCTTACAAAAGTTTTTCCTTTGGTTTTTAGGTCTGGTAATGATGGAGTTAATCTTCCATTTTTAATAATTAAATTTTTTTCTTCAAAGCTTCTCATACTAAATCTTGTTTTAAAAGATCTTCAATAACACATTCTGCGGCATCCATTACTCTTATGTTTTTTACAGTGCACACTATAATTTCTTAAGGAAAGGATTTCGTAAAACTTTTAAAAATTTCGACACCAAAAAAAATGTAACTAAGCTCACCATTCACCAAGCTCTGAAGAAGACTAAAGTCTTAGTCACTGCTTAGTAATGCCGTTTCAGCCGTTAACTTTGAAATAAAAATTTCGCTGTGAGCAAAATCACATTTTCCCCTTTTTTCACTATTTTTTTATTTATTTATTATTTTTTCCCTCAAAATAATTATCCAATATTCCAACTGATTTAATTGTAAAGTTATAAATGAATTTGAGTAAGAAAAATATATAGTTGTCCCATAATTTATTAGATACGAAAATGATAACTTTGTACGTTTGGCAGGGTTTTATCTTTTTTCCATTCTTAAGCATTTTCAGCATAAATTATTAACATCAGCTTTGTTATTATTATTATTATTATTATTATTATTATTACATATATTTACATATTATTATTATTATTTTTATTATTATTATTATTATTATATATATATATATATATATATATATATATATATATATATATATATATATATATATATATATATATATATATATATATATATATATATATATATATATATATATATATATATATGAGGACGATGCTGAAAAACGTTGAGTATATGAGTGGAAAATCTGGGTGTCATGCTATTGAAGTACAGCTTTTTTTCGTCATTGTATTAATAATAGGAAATTTACCCGTAAACGCGGTCGCTGAGGGAGATATTTTTAAATGCTACTCAATGAGAAACTGTCATGCTAGCATTTGTTTAATAGAAGTGTTGAATATTGAAGAATTTTAAAATGAATTTAAGATTTTAACACCAAAACTTGGCGTAATTTTGTTTCCTGTTCTTTATTATTAGTTTGTAAGCATTTTTTTTTATATAATAAGAATTTAGCAAATATCTATATTTCTTTGGTCATGCTCAGCATGACTTGCATG
Organism: Trachelipus rathkii; assembly: GCA_015478945.1. NCBI lineage: Eukaryota > Metazoa > Arthropoda > Malacostraca > Isopoda > Trachelipodidae > Trachelipus > Trachelipus rathkii. The sequence continues at coordinate 6,107 of JABUQX010062769.1, read as the reverse complement.
CCCTGACTGCACGCCACTGGATATATATATATATATATATATATATATATATATATATATATTATTATTATTGGAGTTATTGGAGCAGATATTACATATATTGGTTATTATGATATATATATACATACATACATACACATACATACATATATATTGTTAATATATATACATATACATATTAATATTACTGTCATTAACATTAATACGATAGCGCGCTATAACAGGATTCCATTTTTACATATTATATATTATTATTATTGGTTGCTATACATTATTACGATAAATATTATTTCATATACATATATGAAAGATATTATTGTTTGTAATCTTTACATACATATACATACATATTATTATTGCTATTACATGCATATACGTCATTACATACAAAAAAGTATCCGTATGGTCGGTGAAGGTGAATGAAAGGTTTGAACACAACTCAACAATTATCTTAGTAGTAACCATCACGGAAATGAAGGGACGCTGGAATGAGGTTCCAGCAAGGGCAGCGTCTTTCCTGAGGCATTTTCCAGCACCTACCCTGCGGGAGCTACGTTCCTGGGTACTTTTCATGTCTGGCATTTTGCCCTGGGGGTCCCCTTATTCATGTACATTCGTCATGTACGTGCGTGAAAGTATTTATGCCTGACCATATGCTCATGTACTTTCATGATCGTTTTTCACCCTACCCCCCTTTGTTCATCCCTTACCCCCTTTTTTCCACCCTATGACTTCATCACCGTATGACGTCACTCATTAAGTACACTTTCCAAGTGTACTTAACGTTTATTAAGTACACTTTCCAAGTGTACTTAATGTTTCCGGGGTTACCGTGCATCCCCGGGGTCCTCTTGCGGGGTACCTCACCTCAATCACGCGGTGGCTCACTGGTTGCACAGCCCGCGTCTACTGCGGGAATATATGATGTGCGAGCGCGAATACTTGCCGGCCGACCGACAGAATGACAGCTCTAACATTATTCAATATGTTTTACGACACACTACGTGTGACGTCATATTTTAAAAATCTACCCAAATAGATTCAATCGCAGGCCAGTCGGTAGTGGGAAACGAACTCTCACCACTTAGCTTTAGACATTTTATTTAT
>JABUQX010062768.1:7500-19485 GCA_015478945.1 Trachelipus rathkii | reverse complement strand
ATACTGTCAGTAATATGCAAATACAATGTTTCACATTAATAAAGCTAACATTAGCATCATATGAAACTAAGGTAAATAATGCTACAACGACAAAGCTAACAACATCTTACGCCCGAAAAACTGGTTACATAACAAAGTCCACACTTACACCAGTAAAGTAACTAATTTAGCATACAAAAACGTTCATACTTTTTCAGCCATATCTCTAACATATTAACGTTGATCTTAATTGAACAGTAACATTTATTCAAAAAATGTGTATAACCATAACCTAACCATCATAATACCTAACCAGTAAAGACGAAAAAAGTAAAGTTTTTAGACTTATCTCTTTTTAGACTCGCCTCCTTTCAGAAAATACCAACTCTAAACAGGAAAAATGATTTTATCCTTTAACTATTTGCATAAAGTTATGCAAAACTTATTATATTTGACCCTCTGCCAGGAATACAAGCAAGTAGCAGTCGTATCCGTTTACGATTCAAATATAAATACACATCAGTTGGGCAATAACGAAAAACTCCTCGTAAGATATCAACAAACACGTCAGAAGTAGGAGAGTCATTCGTATCAACACAGCAAAAAACTATCCTACTGAAGAAATTATGGATAAACATCCCTTAAATGTAATGAGATTCTTTTAAACCAATCAGAAGAAGTAAACAAGAATACGACGTACGAATAACCATATCAGTTCAAAAGGTATATATTCTCGTTACACAACACAACACAACAACAACAACAACAACAACAACAACAACAACAAACAACACAATACACATAGTCAAAGATAGTTTCTTTGAATACTACCAATGAATATATTCGCTAACGACATTGTTTTCACATTAATTAAAGCATAACATAGATTACCAGAAGCTAGAAAATAATGCACAACACGAATCTAACACTACATTAAGCACGATAAACTGTTAAACATAACAAAGTTCCACACTAACACCTGTAAAGTAACACTTGCATACAAAACGTAACCTTATTCATTACTTTTACCAAACATATCTCCAAGCATATTTAACCGTTAATTTACATTACACAGTATATTAGCAAGGAATTATCATAACCTTGGTTTAATTATCATACAGAGCAGTGAAATTATGCTAACGTTAACAAAGTTTCCACATAAATAAAGCTAACATACATAACTCTGAACTAAGAATTAATGTACAATTTACAACCCAACACCACAACGCACGAATAAAATCACTAATCATAACAACTTCGCACTAACAACAAGTAAGAGTACAATAACACTTCGTCCCAAAACGTAACCTATTACACTTTTCTAACATATCTCTGACCTATCAATGTTAATTTTACATACGTAATATTTACAAAAGTTTACCATAAACCTGTCTAATCATCATTCTGACACAAAGAATATAATGTTGACGTAACAAATGTTTACATCAACTTCGTAACATTTTAACAAAAAATCATCATAACCTCGTCTAAATATCATAATCCCAGCGAATAATCGCAAACATAACAAAGTTTTAAGCAAACAGAACAAAAAATAACAAAATTTTATCAACAAAACTAAAAATAAGTTCGTTGAGAAAATATCACAGTAAAAACGTAATAATTTACTGATTTAAAGCAGTAAATCAGAAATCAGTAAATCAAACCACCCATACCACCCCTACCCGTTCCACCCGCCTGTGATCTATTGAGCTTATTTGATTTAATCATATTTCAGTATCATCTTGGACAAACAATAACAAAAAATTTCTTTATTACAACCTACGAATATATGCTTAACAACAAGTTTTAGCATCAATAAAGATAACAAATCAAAACCGCAACTAGGAATATAATGTCAAATGCAAACCTAACATACCATATGAATAATCGGCTAACATCCTGAAAAATTCCCTACTGATCAATGTAAAACTAGCTAACAGATCATACAATACTCCGATATGTTCCCACTTTTTCCGCAGATTTCAACAAACAGGTAAAGCCGTATTATCGAACAAAATCCCTTAACAAAGCAACTATCAAAAATGCCACCATCGTGAACTATGAGGGGGATTGACACTATCTCATCAAATGTTTCTCGTTTGAGAACATCATTTGACCTGTGAAATAAACGTAGACATTTAGCAAAAGTCTATTAGGCCAACCTAAATTATTCAAACAAAAACTAGGCCTAGGTTCACCGTTTTCTAAACATCATCGTCAGTTAAAACAGTAATATCTTACAAAAAACTCATCATTTCTCTACCAAATCAGTGTTATTTCCACATTGTCATATAATATTTAACATAACGTACTTACCTTACGAATATAAACAGTTTCCATTAACCAAGAGTATCTAAAGCCACACACATCACCTCCGAGAGAAAACCCAGGAGGGATGAAAGGTGTGAATCCTGCGAGGGGAATCACCCCGAAGGGTGTAAGCGGGCTTTGGCTCAGCCCGAAGGTAGCCCAAAGCCGCTTACACCCTTGGGTGATCCCCCCTCGCAGATTCACACCCTTTCATTGGCGCATTCCTGGGTTTTCTCTCGATAAAGTGTTGCTTTAGATACCTTGGTTAATGAAAACGTTATTCGTAATTAAGTAGTTATCTGTAAATATTTACTATGACAATGTAAATACACTGATTTGTTATAGAAATGAGAGTTTGTAAGATATTACTGATGTTAACTGACGATGATGTGTTAGAAACCTGAACCTAGGTTAAGTTTTTTGTTGAATAATGTATTTGCCATAGACTTTTGCTAATGTTACGTTTTATTCACAGGTCAAATGATGTTATACTCAAAAACGAGTAACACTTTGATGAAGATAGTGTCAATCATAGTTCAAGATGCTGGCATAGGTTCTACACATTGTTAAGGAGTGTTGTTAGATAATACGCTTACTGTTGCCTAAATATGCTCCAAAATGGAACAATCGATATTTGGTATTGATGTTAGCTAGTTCACATTGATCAGTGGGAATTTTTCAGGCATGTTAGCTGATTATTCAACGCTTAGGTTGTAGGTTGCATTTGTACATAATCCTAGTTGCGGTATGATTGTTAAGTTTATTGATGCCTAAAACTTTGTTGGTTAAGCATATATTCGTAGGTTAGTATATAAAAATATTTTTGTATGTTGTCCAAATGATACTGAAATATGAACGAATCAATAGCTTCAATAGATCACAGGCGGTGGGACGGGTAGGGGACTTTTTATTTACTGATTTGCTGATTTACGCTTTAAAATCAGTTAAATTTACGTTTACTGTGAGGTTTCCAAGACTTATTTTTTGTTTATGTTAGGATAAAATTTGTTATTTTTTTATGTTTGGTTAAACTTTGTTATGTTTGCGATTATTCGCCGGGGATTATGATAATTAGACAGAGTTATGATGAATTTTTGTTAAACTGTTTACGAAGTTGATGTAAAACATTGTTACTCAGCATTATATTCTTTGTCAGGGGTATGATGATTAGACAGTTATGCTAAATTTTTGTTAATATTACGATGATAAAGTAAATTAACATTGATATGTCCAGAGATATTGCTTGAAAAAGTTGTGAATAGTTACGTTTTGCGAAAGTGTTATGTTCTTTACTTGTAAGTGCGGAAAGTTTGTTATGTTTAGTGGTTTATTCGTGCGTTATGGTGTGTTGGGTTTGTCATTGTGCACATTATATTCTTAGTCAGGTTATGTTATTTAGCTTTTATAATGTGGAAACTTTGTTACGCTAGCATTATACTTCCACTGCTCTGTATGATAATAAACAAGGTTATGATAAATTCTGTAAATATACCCTGTGTCAATGTAAAATTAACCGTTAATATGTTGGAGAATATGTTTGTAAAAGACTAATGAATAGTTACGTGTATGCAATGTCAGTTACTTACAGGTGTTAATGTGTGGAACTTTGTTAATGTAACAGTTTATTCGTGCGTATAAGTTGTGTTAGATCGTCGTTGTACATTATTTCCTTAGCTCTGGAATGCTATGTTACCTTTATTAATTGTGGAAACAATGTTACGCTTAGCATATATTCATGGTAGTATCCCAAAAACTTACTTTGCACTATTATTGTTGTTGTTGTTTTGTGTTGTGTTGTTGTTGTTTGTGTTGTTGTTGTTGTGTCGAACGAGAATATATACCCTTTTGAAACTAATATGGTTCATTCGTGCGTCGTATTCTTGTATACTTTCTTCTGATTGTTGAAGAAAGAATCTCATACATTTAAGATGTTTATACCACTATTTCTTCATCAGTAGGATATTTTTCACTGTGTTGATACGATGACATCTCCCCTCATCTCTACGCTTGTTGTGATATCTTCACGAGGAGTTTCGTTATTCCCAACGATGTGTCATTTATTATTTAATCGTAACCGAATGGCGACTGCTACCATTGCTGTATCCTGCCAGAGGTCAAATATAATAAGTAATTGCATCACTTTATGCAAATAGTTTAAGCGTAAAATATTTTCTGTTTAGAGTTGGTATTTCTGAAAGAGCCGGAGTCTAAAAAAGAGATAAGCCTAAAAACTTACTTTATTCGTATTTACTCGTTAGGTATAATGATGGGGTATGGTAATGACACATTTTTTGATAAAATGTTACTGTGTCAATGTAAATAATATGTTAGAGATATGCTTTGGAAAAAGTATGAACAGGTACGTTTGTATGTAAAGTTAGTTTACTTTATGTTGTTAAGTGTGGGAACTTTGTTAATGTACCAGTGTATACGGGTAAGATGTGTTAGGTTTGTCCTTGTACATTATTTTCCTAGTTTCATATGTGGATGCATATGGGACTTTATTAATGTTGAAAACATGTATAGGCATTATTCCATCTGATAGTAATATAAAGAAACCAGTGGAACTTTGTTAATTTAAAAGTTTATTCGTGTAAGTTGGTTACGTTTGTCTTTTTGCATTATTTTCTTAGTTCATGTTACGCTATTAGTTTTATTGATGTGGAACTTTATTACGTTAGCATATATTCGTTTATCAGTATAATTAAACACTGTTGTCGAGAAAAATTTAGTTATAATTACGTGTCAGTTGTAAATTAAGTTAATATGTTAGAATGATATGCTTGGAAAAAGTAAAATAGTTACGTTTTGCATACCATGTTAAAGTTGCTTTACTGGTTTGAGTGTGGAACTTTGTTTATGTTAACAGTTTATTGTGTGTAAGTTGATGTTTGTCTTTGGCATTATTTTCTTTAGTTCATGTTACGCTATGTTAAGCTTTATTTGATGTGAAAAACTTTTTAGTTAGCATACTTTTGCTCTTCCTGTATGATAATTAAACAATGTTGTGAGGGAGAAATTTTAGTTAAATGTACATTGTTAGTTGTAAGCATTAACGTTAAATGTAGAGTTACGGCTTGAAAAAGAAGATTTTGGTTACGTTTTGCCAACATTTAGTTGCTTACTGGTGTTAAGTGAGTTGAAACTTTGTTAATGTTGACTGCTTATCGTGCCTAATGATTGTCTATGTTGTTCTTTTCGGCATATTTTCCTAGCCAGTTGCATGTATGTTTAGCCTTTATTATGTGGAAAACTATTATGTTAGCATACTTTCGCTCCTGTAATTGTGATAATATTAAACCAATGTTGTGAAAATTTTTGCTAAATGTTACTGTGTAGTGTAGATATAATGCTTAATATGTTAAGAGTTAGCTTGACCAAAATAAGAATCAAGTTTACGTTTTTTGTATGCCTTGTAGTTACTTTACTTGTTGTTAAGTGTAGAACTTTTGTTAATGTGTTATTCCTGTTTAAGATGTGTCATGTTTTATTGGATATTATATTCTTAGTTAGATGATGCATGTAAGCTTTATTAAGTGAAAACTTTGTTACGTTGGACAGTGTGATTGGTCAGTGTATAAAGAATTGATTTTATGTTTATGTTTATCCAAAAATATACTCAAAATGTGACTTGAATTCCAAGCTGATCAATAGATCAAAGTCAGATCAAGAGGTCAGAGAACGGTGACACGTAATGTCGTCCTAATCGATCACGTGTGTTTGATTTAGTATTACTGCTTTAGGTATGTTAAAAACGTTACAAATTTAGTAAAAAAAATATGACCTTAATCAAGATCAATAGATCCACGATCTGGACACCGAGGGTGACAGGAAGGTAAGTATGGATGTGTTTGATTTACTGATTTACTGCTTTAGGGTATGTAAACGTTTACAATTTAGTAAAAAAAGTATGACCTTATCAATATATCAATTAATCATAGAGTCAGGAGGGAGTTGGATGCTGGCTGGATGGTGATTAGTGATTTACCGCTTTAGGGTAGTAAAAAACGTAAATTTGTAAGTTAAAACATAAAAGAATAAAAATTTTATTTATTTATTTATTTATTTATTATTTTTTATTTTTATTTATTTTTATGTTTTGGAAACCCATTTATTTTTCGAAAATTTCTACAGACCCAATAACATATATAAGGACCAACATTATTTTGCATCATTACACAAATATTTAATAACATCGGCACCGCACCGGACCCAGCACCGTGCAGCTGTCAACTCGTCCATCTTTTCATTCTCCCTCATAAACTTTCTTCTCACAGCACTCGTAAGATTCATCCTATTCTTCATTCCTCCTTTGTTTTTTGCCCTCTGTGCTCTTTTCAGTCAGGACCCCCTCAATGGGGTCCTAGACACCCTATACGAACTTATAACCATCAATCTGTGAGTGACATATATCCTCTAGACCCTACCCCACTCCCCCTCTAAGCATCATGATCTGTGTTATACGACTTTATTAATCTCTTCCGGCACCTTCTCATGCCTGAGTGTCCGAGACCACCTCTCGGTGCCCCTGTCTCTATCGAATCCCCCGTGCTTAGCGCACACCTAATATCACCACGTTCCGCCTTATCCGCTGATCAACTGTCTATGAGAGCCTATAACTGTTACCCATAAAAAAATTTCCCCCCAAAAAGTACCAGTTATTTTCTAGAAAATTAAAACTTTGAAATCCGATTACCAACATTATCAGCCAATTACCGAACACTTCATTTTTATAAAGCTGGGTCCCCTCGGGGGACCCACCGGAGACATAAACTTCGTATACGAATGGGTACTCATCATCTAAACACCCCTCCAAATTTTAGGCTTGATACATAACTCTAACTTATATAATTATATGTCGGAGCCAGACGGCGCCCGTGCGGCTTGGACCCGGATGACAGTGCCGTGCAGTGCGGACTCCGGAGTCGCTGAAACAGGCGCAAAAGGGTTTAAAAAAACAACTTCAGAACTGATCCCCTTCGGGGATCACTCCTAGACTAAATAATAATAACAATAATAATGTTTTGTGTATGTGATGTGCGCGCCGCGCTCTCGCGCGCTCCTCTCACGCATCCCGAACAACCTGGGCAATGATTAGCCGTAGGCTTAACCCCAATCCTCGGTTTGGAAAAGCACTGAAGGTCACTCTATGCAGTTGTAAGGACTGACAGAGCTCATAGAGAAACCGCTGAGCTTCGTGCGGTCTTTCTACCTCATAGACAAACAGTATCACTCGTGAAGTCATCGTCTATGGAGCACACAGCCCCTGGCAGACGCATAGCACACACACCTCGTCCTACTATCTACGCTAAAGCGATAATCATTCCTTCTGCGCACCATCGGGTGCATCCTTACGTATGTCAGCATCTCTCATGTTTTAGCCCCACCTAGCGCTGATATAATACATAGCGTAACCTTCAACCTCGATATCCGTCCGACTCTGTTCGCATCGCCATTTGTACTTAACTACTAATATTTATATATATAACTACAGTAATAATATATAATGTATAGTGTATATATATATATTATAATATATTATATATATATAGTATATATATATATATAGTATATATATAATATTATACATAATATATTAATATATTATATAATATATATATATATATATATATATATGTATAAATTTTATAATTATATTACATACATTATATATATATATAATATTATATATATAATATACTGATAATATATATATATAATATAATAATAATTATATATATAATATTATATATATATACTATATATATATAATATATATATATAATTATATTTATATTATTTAATATTTTATATATATATATATATATATATATAATATATATTATATATATAATTATATATATATATATATATATATATAATATATATATATATATATTATAATATATATATATTTATATATATATTATTATCCATTATAAAGTACACTGCACACACACATACTAGCTCTGCTCAGTAATAATAGCTTTTAATTATTTCGAATTTGAAAGTTCAGTTTAATAAGATTCCGTTATGTACCATTTAAATACCAAAGCGTTTTGAGAGAGGGGGGATAATGGGCACAGGGTACCAGGGGGGAGGGGTTTGAAAAGGTCACACGCATGAATGAGGGGGGACGGGAAATGAATATTCGTTTCAAACATGTCGAACCGTAAGTGGTCTTACACTAATGGGTCCTAATCTGCGGGGGTCGAAAGGGAACCAATTTATTACGTTAGGGTTAGGGGAGGCCAATCCTAAACACACGAAGGTTAACCAAAATAACCCCCTCTTTCAGATAGGGGAGGGGGTCCCCTGTAGAATACACGCCTGAAGAGGGGGGGTCCCCCAGCAGGAGACACGCCACGTCTCTCTTTCAAATGACGTAAATTATCGTTACATATTAAGGAAGAGGATTGAGTGTCATACTGTCTGTCTTATTGTATTTGTGGCCGATTCTGGTAATAACAGTCACAATAGACATAATAATAATAATAATAATAATAATAATAATAATAATAATAATAATGAATAATAATAATAATAATAATAATACATGGAATGAATAATAATAATAATAATAATAATAATAATAATAATAATAATAATAATAATAATAATAATAATAATAATAATAATAATAATAATAATAATAATAATAATAATAATAATAATAATAATAACAATAATAATAATAATAATAATTTAAACTTCTTAAAGGGTGGGTGGAGAAAGACCTTAACCAGAGATGGAAATATTTTTCATCGGGTTCCGGCTCCGGCTCCGGCTCTGGCTCAGGCTAAGTCGTGACTCTATCTCCACCTAAATTCTTCTACCAACAAAGACTCTCACCGTCAGAAGGAAAAGTATACCGAAGAAGTTATAGGTCTTCTTATTCTAAAACGGATAAGGGATTAGATCAAGAGATATGAATCAGAATATAGCTCGTTCATTTGCAAAGATAATATTGAAAAGGGGTCAATCGAGAAAAATGAGATTTTCCTTTAATCAGTAGTACAAATGTAAAAATGAGCATAGCTCTTAAATCTGGGGTAAAGGAGTTTGACAGAGGACAAATGAAATTGTGTAGATTGAAGAGTCGCATGGCCTCTCCTATAAGGAGGGGAAGTATGATAATTAAAAACGAGAATTATCGACAGTCTATGTGTGCTATTTTTGATGAATCAGAGAGAATCATGCTTGTTCCTCATGCAGGAAAGCGAAATACAAAAAGAGGTCTTGAGACTATGGAGTATTTTAAGGCTATTATTATAAAAAAGTGAAAGATGAACAAAGTTGGGAATTTAAAAATTAAATAAATGTGTGATTGGAAGTTTGAGACAGAATGAAAAAAGCTGAAATTGATTTGTTAATGGTTAGATATCTTATTTTAAAGAGATTCAAAAAAGTAAATGAAGTTTATAGAAGATGAAGATAAATATTAAGAATAGTTAACAAGTAAAGAGTGTAGAAGGGAAGTTGCAAAACTCAAAACGTCATTTCATTCTGGTAGATAGTGGTAGGTAATATAAATATATATATAGTATTATCATATATATATATATATATATATATATATATTATATATATATATATATGATATATATATAATAGTATATATAGGGTGTATATATATATATATATATACTTATATATATATATATATAAGTAGCTAGTATATATATATATATATTTATATATATCCATTTCTTGAAGAAAAGTAAATAAAATAAATAAATAAAGAAATACAATAATTTTTAATTTACAGAAATTTCAAAAAAAAAAAAAAAAAAAAAAAAAAACATGAAATTTTATTATCTTGATCATTAACAACAAATGATTTGAGAAACTTCTTCCCGTTTATTTTTGGGCAGTTTAATGCTGAAACACTTGATCATACGCCAAATCTTGGCATAGCCTTGTCTGGCCACTCTACGAGATTGGGGAAATTGGTATTGGTATTTGTAAGCCTTGCTGTCAGTGCAGATAATTATCTTTCTGAAGTGGCATATTTGTGAGGGAGAATAGATAGATGGTGGAATCGTTAACTATTGAAATGTGACAGTATAGATCAAGTTTATTTTCAAAATTCAAAAAATTTTTAATAGATATCGATGGAATCATTTTACAAAGATTGGTAAGTTTGTATTTGTCCCTTACCAACCTGCCCACTTTACTGGTTGAAAAATACAATCATGGTGAAGAGAAATTGGGGCTAATCTGATTTATTACCTTATTGTTTATTGTTACACTGTATTTCTGACCCTGGGTGAGTACTATTTATGTTCTTCATTAACAGAAAGCGGAAGTTCTGCTGCAGCTTTGCAACCTCATCAGTGGTTGAAAATTTTTAATAGATTTTTGAGCTAAAATCTTACAAAACAAAACATTTTTATTAGGATTAAGAGTAGTTGCTGTTCCTAGTAATGAAGATTGCAACATAGAAGAGTGAAGTTGAATAAAGTTGAAATCAATTAAAAATATTTATCAATTCGTTCGTATTATAGATTTCAAAATATTTTAGGTTTTTTGAAGAAGTTTTAATATCTTGATCCATTTCCAACTCCTCTAAAGCTCTAAAAACACAAAAAACTTTTAAAAACTGTTCTAAATTGTAAAAATTCATTGTAACTTTCCACCATCCTTGCTTAGTACATTCGTGGTATTTTTGCCTTTTTTCTCTGGAAAAATCTTTCAATTATTTTCTATTAAAATTTTTGTCTTGGTAAGCTAAAATAATACTCAGTTGTCTTTTTTCTGTGCCAATAAAGTATCTACTATGTTGTACTAGATATGAATGTCAACAGCAATGAACATACAATGCCCAAAATAGTTTCGACAGCTTGAACACTTCTATTTAATAATTTTCTTCATGTCGCTGTCCAATCAGAAAGTCAAAATTTATTTCAACTTTCAGAGTATTGTCTCCGATAGAGATTCTCCTTTTGTGCTTTCAACAGCAACAAAACCTAAAAAATCTTCACCAATCACAAATAAATTTCCTTATTTCTATTAATATATACCGTTAATTTGCTTTGATTATTTTATTATTTTTATTATTCTTATAAATTAAAAGTGAGAAACTTTAAAGTTATCAAAATTAAAAGTTATCAAAATTTGTTGATAGTTAAAATAATTTCGGGGGAGGGGGTTCAGACTCCCTCAACCACCCCCTGGTTACGGCCTCATATATATATTATATATATATATATATATATATATAGTATATATATATATATATATATATATATATATATATATATTATATATATATATATATATATATATATATTATATATTTATGTATATATATATATCAGAGGGACTTACTGCACTCGTGCTACTCGTGCTTAGCAGAGTTAATTATTATGAAACGAACGAGAGTTCTTCAAATTTCGGAAGTTTATGGATAAATTCTCTTATTTTTTTGTGAAAAATAGTATCCTGAAAGAATACATCTACATTAATACAAATGAAGATAATGTAAATTTAAAAAAAAGTGTCAAGAAATCATAGCATTGAATAATGCTAGTTTTTAATCAATTATAAATGGTAACGGCTCGTGCTCTCCGAAAAAGCGGAGACGCAAATTCGAAGAACAGTGTACAATAAATATTCGTGAATTCTATTTTTTTTTACAAGTTTTTTTTTTTCCTGTCTAAGAATCTAATAAAACACTCGTTTTATTTAAAAAAA
>JABUQX010062767.1:0-25264 GCA_015478945.1 Trachelipus rathkii | reverse complement strand
TCAGCTTCCTCCTCCAGGGAATCATCGCTATTAGTGAACAATAAGGTATCAGCGATGGACTCTGACTCATAAGAATTAGCTGAATCAGTCTCAGACTCAAGATCGATGGAATCAGGAGAATTTTCATCCTCCCCATCCAACAAACTTTCCTCATCCGAGAAAAATGCATCACTAATTTCCTTATTTCTAGTCAGGTATTTTCGTAAATACCTAGGAATCTCAATCCATTCTCTTAAGTGGGAGAAATGGACTTTTTGAGTTCTACTGGGAGGATTAGTATTTCTCTGTATGACATATGACACCCTATTCGGGTTCACATCAACAACAGTAAATGGCCCTTCCCACCTATTATGAAATTTAAGAGCAGTGCTTGGGCCCAGTTCGTATTACTTTACGAGCTACAATAGAAACACCTGAAAGTTTTAAAATTGACACTGCCCTCTTTCCAATATAAAAATTAAAGCTAATAAAAATTTAATAAAAACGTAAAATATTTTCACTGGAGCATGAGATTTTTGTAGTAAATAATCAGAAGGTGACATGTCCAATGCACTATGATAAGTATTATTATAAATTAAAATAGAGGAAGACAATTCTTCATCCCAAGTAGCGAGTTGCTCCAGAACTAAACATTTCAGTAGTTGAATTAAACTTCGATTAAATCGCTCGGAGACCCCGTTCATCGAGGGATAAGTGAGATAATTTCACATTTTAATGTTGTGTTTTTAACACTTGTTGGAAATATCTGGAAGTAAATTCATGTTCCATTAATCGGGTCAATATTACGATTGGACTTAGGAAGAAGGGAAACTTGCGTGCTCAGTTTTCCCAGATGACGGCAAGTCTGACTTTCGCAAGGGAACTACAAGAACCCATTTTTAGAATAATGATCAAAAAATATCATGGCATATTATTTCCCTTAATAGAGTTTTTTGGAATTAATCAATCCATGCACATTAAATAGAAGGATAGTTGCCCAAGAATTCTTCAACACTGGTGGAGCTTACATTTTGGAAGAAAAGTTTTCTGCATCTGCAAACAGGGCACACCGCACTACATCGGACAATTACCTATTGACCATAGGGATTCCAGAAGATGCTTGTATGACCAACTGCAGCGCTGTGTTCCGACCTATTGGGCACAGGAATACATGGATGTCCCAGAACTATGTGCATTAGATGAAGTCCAAAGAAATTGGCATATAACGATTTGCCGGACGTAGTTCGGTAGAACAAGATGTCATTTCCGAAAACATGTTGTGATAGAATGACTTTTGTGGGTTTAGGAACTTTTTGCCAATTATAATTTTATCATTTCTTAAATCCTTCAATAAATATCGAAGAGTACGATATTATTTTTGATCGTAAGATAACATCCAGCTTCAGTTACATGATTAGTATGACTACGACACGTTTTTCACCTGATATAGCTAGATGGACTTTAAATTGACTGGGTACAAGTTATATAGCCATTGCCACCACAGTCAACCTTTTTTCCCTTTGCAGATGAATCAGTGTTTCGGGGACATATCAGTAATACAGTGACTATCGCCTAAGAGCAACACGTACAAGGTATATGGTTATCACCATGTATTCCTGGGGACTATGAAAAACTGCGAAGGATGAGTTACAAAACCCATATTAAACCTCAGGTTATATTTACATAGTGAACAATAGGAATTCGTTCTCTATTTCCAAAACCACTGATGGCCCTTACTCCTATGTCTTCGGAAGGCAAAAGCTCTTTTGGATTCCCTAGGAAAGGAACAATCTCGGAGCTTATCAAGTTTACTCCAGCCCCACTATCTACAAGGCAATCATAAATGGAGCATCCTGATCATCCAATTTACACGACGATCAAAGTTCTATGTCGGCCTGGCACGAGTTAATAGCAACGACCATCGTCTTCACTAACATAGAATAAGTTAATGTAAGGAAATTTACTCACTGTGAGGTATCCCATAAAAGTCTAGCATTACGGATCATCCAGTTTCTTTACGAGTCTTATCCAAGTCCTTTCCAACCAGATTGATTCATCCTGTGGGACTAGTCGTTAACTGATTGCGGCGAGCTCAGCAAACCCCCTTTGCAACCGACCTCTTCATAGTGAGAACCTTACAGGTTTCCACACGGTCCAGAACATAGCGTTGGGAATCGGACATTCTCAAGTTGTTTAGCCGAATTGTTTCTGGGCTTCAGGGAATATGATCGCGAAATTAAACTTTCTTTACCGCACCTTGAAGGTATTCTCTAGGAGGAGTTCGTTCGGGATCACTGGATCATGGAGGGGTGCGTTGAGAGCACCTCATTCCCGCGTGGGACCTCTACAAAGGACATACGCACTTCCGGGTATTTACCGGAAGATGATGGAGGAGAGTTCCAGTAGCCCGGCATTCGGTATCTTTTGAATGGTCGGTTTCTTGCAGTAAGCTACAGAACCCCAAGTACTATATGAAGATCTGCTTTCGTGTGCTCGTTTCTCCACAGTAGTCAACAAGATATTCATCCGAGCTCCCGATCCTGAACGACCATTTCGCATTTGCATACGATTATTCTGAGTTCTGAACGTCGATTGATTGGTGGGTGAATTCCGTACAATGTTGTAGGAACATACGGCTAATTATTTCTTTCCGGAGAACTACGTTGGCCAATTAGAAGAGGATGTTTAAGGTTAACTTGAAGACATAGGTTTACGCCTGTTAACCTTTTACGCGAAACATCAGTCATATCCAGGAGTGCAGCATGATCTGAAATTACTGACTCAACAGATGCGTTTAGCCACCTCTTGGTCAGATTCGGGAAGTAAGTTGATGGGCCGACCTCAAGATGGATTGTGGACATTAATTTGTGAAAGCATGTTATTGCTTGTTCTAAAGAGTCCGCAAATTCATATATTTTCCCAGGACTCCTTAACCTGTCCATCTCCATCATTTTGACATACTGATGACGAATTATCTTCAACAATAAGGGCAAACTACATAGAAAAAGCTAGTCTAAGGAATATGATCTCTCGATATCATAAACCGGATATGCTGACTTAGCTAGTGCACTCTACGAAGATGCGAACATTTTATGCTCTCGTTATGGTACGTGAGCGCCTTGATATTCTGTATTCTGTATTCTTTCTTCTTTCGTTCCTCATCACGATACCAACACACAAGATTATCCCGTACAGAGAAGTATTCACGATTGTCTTTGATGATCTCTCGGTATATTGTTCAAGAATTTGCCTTCTAGCTGTCGGCCAAGCAGTCTTAACCATTGGGATGGGCATAGCGGGAGTTGTAAACTACAAATTTAGCCTCAAAATCAGCCAGGATGACTAAGAGATTCTTGTTCGATTCGTATCTAAACTTTCCAGATCCACGACCTAAGCTTCTGAGAGTGCTTGAGTAACTGAGTAAAGCACATGGCTTCCTTCCAGCCATGTCAGTCTCTTTCATTGGGGTCCTGATCATTTGAAGTTCATCGTCGTCAGGAATACGACGCATAGGCAGTCGTTGGGAATATCCTGGTGAATATAACCAGAATGCGACTGAGAATCAGTCGAAAACATCTGGTGTTCCGGATATTGATTTAAGGGAATTTGTTCTCGTTGAGGCTGTAGTAATTTATTATACTTTCCAGAAAAGTCAGCCTCTCCTCTATGGATAGGGGATAGAGAATCTCTATTGTCTCTGCCCATATCGGGAGTTCTAAAGAGAGACTTAGGTTGGGTAAAGTAATTTACTGGGGGTATAGATTCATGACGAAGATTGGGATTAGGAAGAAGTTGAGGTTTAGGAAGAAAAATTATGAGTAGGCATAAGATTAGGATTAAGAATAAGGTTAAGATTAGGAATAAGATTAGGATTAGGAATCAAGATTAGGCTTACATGAAGATTAGGACTGGAGAATTTGATTTCTAGCGCGATTTTCTACATACGGGTGATTAATGTTAGAAAAGGTATTGACTCGTGGTGAAGATTGGGACAAACTAAGGAAGGTCTTATACTCGACGCACTATAGAAAGCAAGTGGTATTTTTAGGCTATGCACATAATGGGAATCGAAATTAGGTGGAATCCCTGAACATTGATCAGAACGTTTCTGTGCTTCAACATTACGACGGTATCGTTATTGATCCAATTGCCTTTCATTGAATACCTGTTTATGGAGTTCCTTAATAACAGTACTTCATCTCAGGCTCAGTGAAAGATTGTCAGAGTAAGTAGCTAAGATAAATCAGAGCATGTCAGGAGTTGACAACTTGCTTACCCTGTCTTTATTTTCCACATTCATTCCTACATTCATTCCTTCATTATTTTTATTACGATCATCACGGAGACGTTGTTCTACACGTGGATCTAATGCGACAGCTGCAAGAGAGGGATCAAAGTCCACAGCTTCTTGGCTATCAGCATTTATGCTCGTATCCAAGTCTTTTGGTTGAGGTTTTTCTGACATTTTCTTTTGTAAGTTTCAAAAGAAAGAATTTCAAAGTATTGGAGGGTTATTACTAACTAACTCTCGATCTGTCCAATTTAAGTACAAAAGAAGAAGATTTCTTTGAAAAGAACTGAAGAGAATTCGATGATTTTTCAAAAATAAATATGACGATGTGAGCGAGAGTCACAATCCTAGTGCACGCAAGCGCAGGAACTCAAACAGAGTCCCTGTTCGGGCGCCACTTAACTTATTTATGTGGCGGAGAGGAAGTACGCTGGGATCAACAAGTGTACCCGACGTTGAGGTACCTCTCTCCGCTCTTTCTTGTAAATATGAAGTTCGAAGAATTTTTGAGTTCGGAAGTCAAAGTATAGGAGATTACGTCAATGTTAGGTTTGTGATGTTCAAAGATAGTGGTTTGAATGTCTAGTCAGCACAGCAACCACCTGACACCATCAGGTTTAATACGGAGCAGATTAGATTTTCTCCGTAACGGAGGAAGTTAGTCTTCAGGACTCCGTCGGCCTGCTGACTTGAATGACTTTCGAGGAGAATTGTGAACTTTGATATAAAATGTTGATACAATCTAACATTTTACCCAAAGAAAGATGTAGAACTATTTAGCTCGTTTCCGGAGCTTTCTCGAAGATTAACCCGATAGAAGTCTCTTGGACAAGATAAGACGTAATAATATCAATAAAACATCAAAATGAAGGATAGTGAACACTCCATAAAAAAGCTTTATCTTTACTAAAATCGCTCAGGAATATATGGGGAGGTCGGGACAAATTTAATATTTACCACAGTCCTACCCCAACAATATATAAATAAAGATTATGATTATATATAATTAATACACCTTGGAGAGCAAGTTAAAGTTCCAAGGTGTAAATATGTACACGAGCCAGACAGCTCTAGATCAGAATCGAGAGTGACCGACGCTTCCCAAATATTGCTCATGCCATAAAAACAAGGGAATAAGAAATCAGATCAACAATTGTGATAAATAGTGACTACTGAATTGACTGGGAATGGTTTCCAAGTGGTGAGTTATGATTTCAGAGAATACAACTATGCTGAAGTACTATTAAAGAGGAAGGAATCAGGCCAAATCCCAACGTTAGAATTGGCAGGGAGAGGGATCCAGATGAACCACAACTCCGAAACAACTCCAAGAAGAAAGATTCAGGATGAATTCCAACTTTAAAATAGCACCGAGTAAATATTCACTAAGGAATCCCACTCAAGATTATCAGCCAAAAAGAAAAGAAGGAATCCCAAGGTTGGAAGAAAGATTCAAGTGAATCCCAACTATGAACCCTGTCAAATATAAACAATTATTGGTATTTATACCATAATTTATATTTGCATATTTGACAGTTAAAAGAAGAGTCACATATATCTATTCTATTAAGAAACATACCCTGATATATCCAAGAGGGGTTTCTTAAATGGGGACTAATGATGTCAACGGCCTTCCAGCAAGCAACAAGATAGTAAACTGTAATAAGAGTCAAGTTTACTATCTGTACATTACTACAAATCTTACAGTTATTAATTAATAAAATCAAATAAATTTGCAAGCACTGACCTCTGAGACAGCTAGAAAGGCTTATCAACTTCTTTCGTGTATAAATATTCAGCAAAATATATTTTTTCTATCATCTGTAGTCCTGGTGCATGTTATCATTAAGTTTCTTATATGCTATATCATTCATAACCATCTAATATAACAGATGTACTAAAAAGAAGAAAAACTGGTAAGTTATCATATACATTTAAAGGGTTTGCAATAATTGGATTAGATAAGATGAATAAGAATCTGTATATCACAGGCTGGATGCAACAAATGTTTACAAAAATTCCAGACTTTATTATAAAAAACATTTTCGAGAATAAACAACACCAGAATAAGATAGCGAATTGCCAATTGACACATGATGCACGATCAAATATCTCCCTATATAGTTATAATATTTATATAATATATATACTATACTTATATATATATATATATATATTATATCATTATAACTAATATATATATATATTATAGAACTAAATTATATATATATATATATAGTATATATATATAGATACTATATAAATATATATATCATATATATATATATAATATAATATATATATAATATATTATATAAATCATTTGTTTCATTTTTTTCTTATTGATAAATATACTTCTTCCATGTGTACTGCAAGCACGAAATATTTTCAAAATTTCTTCGAGAACTTAACCGAAAAAATTTTCCATTTTTTTGAGAGAAAGAAAATTGCTGGATACCGCAAGAGGATTTGTTTACGATTCCGCCTGCAGTAGGGCGCGTAGGTTAAAGGGTTCATTTATTTATTTATTTATTTATTTTAATTTTTATGATTAAGAATATATTTTTTTTTTAATAATATTCATTTGAGGAAAAAGTCTTCATATTTATCAAAAATACGTATAAATACGTCTGAGCATTCCATCGATCCATCTAACATTTCTGCTTCGGAGTAAGTTATATTCTTGGTCAAAATTTTTGGTATTTTTGCAAATTTATTTTTTTTTATAATATATTATTTTCCTAGTTTTCATATTTCTTCCTTTATATTTTATTCCTTCTATGCCGTCCGACGACGAAGAGAGTGATAAAAATCAATCGAAGATGAATCCACTTAAACTCCTTACCGACAAGTCAATCCGGACTGCCGCGAGACTAGAGTCAAAAATCTTTATCTTTCTTCGCTCTTAATATTCTCCAGTCAGTTCGACCTAATTTTTAATATAGGACATTCTTCCTCACTCGAGACCCAATATCCGTTGTTTAATGGCTTTATTGATAATGTTGGAGGAAGTCGATCTCAGCGACTTGGTTTTCATCAATAGAGTTGTATTTTCAGACGGAAGGTATAGAAAATTCCGTTGCTGGAAAAATTACGTACAATGACGTCCGTTTTTGAATCTTTGAGAGGGTACCGATTTCTTTCCTTACTTAATTCACCCCTGCAGTTGAAAAATGCAAAAACTGGGAAGAGTTCAAAACTGAACTGTCACTCATACTTGAATCCAACTCTGTTCAACAAGTTCTTTTTAAGCTTTCAACGAATTCTTCATGATCATAATTAAGATATTAAATGGACGCAGTAATAAAGCATTACCTGAGAGTCATTCAGCTGCACGCACAGAGTTAGCGTTGCAAATTTTTACTCATTCATCTTCTTTAATTCACGATGTCAAGTTTACAGATGAACAGAGACGTTTACTTTTGTTTTCAACTTTGTATGCAAATACAAAACCTCAACTACAACGTGTTTTCACGAAGAATTTGATATTCAGAATTCCAATACCTAAACAGGTACAGGCTTATTTAAAGAAAAACCATGTTCTTAATGATGGTAAAATCTCTTCCTCATCAGGTAAAAACTCTTATCAAACTTCTAATGTTCCAATATATTCTACGCATGCTGAAAAAGGTGCTGCGCAACAATCATTTTCTCAGGCTTATAATACGAAAAGTATGCCTAAATCTTCAAGTTTTTCTAATAATTCTCATCATTCTGCATCAAATAATCAACCTAAACGTAAAGTTCTCTTGTAAATCTTGTGAAAATCATGGTCACCCGACTTCACAATGTATATTTCGTCCTTTCTGCACAATGTGTCAGAAAAATCACGTGCGTGGGACGCAAAGAAGATGCCAGGGAACTGCCTGGGAACCATTCTCTCCTGAAGGATTAAATAGGGTAAGGTATATATCTCAATCTGAGCAGAATAATTATGCTCCAGAATCATTCAAATCTCCGTTCAAATTTTCGTCCCGGGCAACCCACTGGCCAAATTCAGTTCATTCAAAACCATTCAAACTCAAACTTTGACAGAGGTCAAAATGGTTCTAAAAGGAACTCGAATGTTAATTATTGTCATAATTCGACAAATATACATAGCAGAGGTGCTAATTATTCAAATAAATCTCAAAATAATTATTCAGATAATAATTTTTCCGCCCACGAAAATGCGAAAACAGAAAAAGTGGTAGAATGTCACCGCATTCATCGCATTTTGAAGATGAAAGTTTTGATGTAAAGGTAAGTTGTTTGGATCCAAATTATGTTCCAATTGCAAGTTTATATAGTAAATATGAGAATAATAAGCCAAGAAGGCATGAATTTTTTTCAAATAGTTCATTTTCTCCGCATTCAAAACAGGCAAAACACACGTCAAATTTTCGTGTTGGTCCGCATTCAGTCGATTTGTCGAAGTACTAATATCATTTATTGATTTCAAATTTAGAAAGGAACAAGCTTTAATGTCTCGAATGTCGTTATTAACGTTTAGAGACAAATTTTATTACAATCGATACGAAAAATGTCACGAGATCGTGAACTAAAAGATGATCCAATTATAGGTAAGAGTTACTATCTTAGTGTCAAGCTCACAGTTGAATATGAGTTTATTTATGAGCTTTCTTCTTTTTTAGATCTGGGGAGTAGTGTTTCGCTGATACGTTTTCAAGTGTTTGAAACACTTCGTAAGTTTTATCCACTCAAATTAAAGGATAACAATATTGTTATGAGATCAATTTCGGGTAACGAAATCAGAAATTTGGGAAGGGTGAAACTTCAGTTGATTTTAAATGATCAGTTATTTCAACATTCATCTCATTGTTGTAGATAATGATTGTGTTTTTAAAGGTCAGATGTTTTTAGGTACTGATGTGTTAGGTGTTATTCCTGCTGTTCTTGATCTTCGTAATGAACATTTATTGATAGATGGTAAAACAGGTTTCTCAAAAATTTCTCTTTCAGTATGGGATCCGTTAATTCACGATCCGAAACCAAGTTTTAATTCTATGAACAACAATAAATCACATTTTGTTTCTGACGATGTTAAAGTCAATGCTGCAAATTCTTTTTCAAATTTGCCTCATCTCAATTTTAGAATATCATCTCTTTTACTCATTGAACTTTTCTGTTAATGTTGTGAGCAAAAGGTTATCGATTAATCTTACCAGATACGTTACGTTTGATCGCTTAATTCCCAAAGCACATATATCGGTAATGATAATTTCTAAAGCCGGAAACCATCGCCTCCGGAAAAGTACAATATCTCGTCAGAGAAAAAATTGTGTATGAACATATGATTTGTTTGGAGACTTTTAGAAGTACGGGTAAATGAGTCTATTGAATAACTTGTATTAAACTTTAGATTCAACTCCGATCGTTCCTTATAAATTTTGTCGTTGCAAAAGCCAAATCTTCTCTCGCATTCGAAGCAGGTTGCTCGAGTGTAAATAAACATAGATCATCTTAGGACCTTGGGCTGATTTTGAACCTTCGAAAATGATTTACAAGGTAAATTTTGATGTCCCTAAATCAACCCAAGGAAGTGATTGTTAGGTAGTCGCTTCAGGATGGGTTCTCACTTAGAACAAATTCTCGATTTTCTCATAGCACACAAAGATGTGGTAGCTTTAAGTAACGATAGGGTGGACGTATGTCCATATGGAAAATTCAAGCTCGAATTAACCCCTGATTCCCCCCGTTATATTTTCACTGCCAATTATCATTTACCTCACAAGTTTCAAGTAGATATAGACGAGTGGGTTAATGACTGTATCCTGAAAGAATACATCGAACCTTCTGATTCTCCGCACAGTAGTCCCCTACTTGTGATTCCAAAACGAAATAGTGCACGTCCTCGTATTGTTTTTATAGGAAACTCAACAAATATATTGTTCCTATTCAATTTCCTATACCTAGGATTGATGACACATTGTCTAAACTAGGCCAATCTAACGTTTTTACTTCTTTGGATTTACTAAATGGCTACTATAATATAGAAGTATCGCCAGAGAGTCGTCCTTATCTTGCTTTTTCGACTCATAGAGGCCATTTCCAACCGCGTGTCCTACCAATGGGAATACGGACTGCGCCAAACATTTGTTGTTAAAATTAATGGAACTTCTTTGTCACATTTATTAGTATTCATGCTCTAACTATATTTTAGATGGACATTATTGTATTTTCTAAACAAATTCACGATTATGAAAAGCTCACTCTTGCTATTCCAAAGCACTTAGAAAGGTGCTAAACTAAATTGAAGGTTAGAAAAGCAAACTTTTTAAACGTTCTTTTAGATGCTAATCGTCGGTCTTTCTATTATAAGTTCCCAAAGGAATTATCGGCGATCCCACAAGCTTCAAGCTTTTGAAAACTTTTCCTATTTCCCACAGATGTCTCATTCCGCGCTCTTTCATTCGATCAACATCCTATTTTTCGAAATTTATCCCATATGCTTCCAGTGTTATAGCTCATCCACCATATGATCTTTTATTTAGAAAGAACTGGGTCCGTTTGGTGTCTTTTTGAGCAACAAAACGCTTTTCGACACTTCAAACAGAAGGCTTATCGTGGAACCGATTTTACAGTTCCCAGATTTCACCAAAGAGTTTTTGATATCACAGATGCTAGTGGTGTTGGTCTTGGAGCGGTATTAGCTCAAAAAGATTCAAATGAAATGATAAACCCGTTTCTTTCGCGTCAAGAATGCTTAGCAAAGCAGAAAGGAATTATTCCACAATAGAATTAGAATCGTTGGCTGTAACTTGGGCACTTAATAAGTTTAGAAATATTGTTTATGGTTATCAAATTAAAATTTTTACGGATCATAAACCTCTTGTATCAATTTTTTAAAATAAGGATTTGAACCACAAATTAGCAAGGTGGGCTATTAAGGTGAATGATTTTAATCCCGAGTTTGTATATATTGAAGGAAAGAAGAATGTCTGTGCAGACTACTTCTCTCGTCACCCCCCTCCCCCTGCATCTGATAGCACAGTTTTCAATGTTGCATCTCTTATTGAAAATAAGAAATTATTCAATCTCACGTCCGAAGTTTTGAAGTCTGAACAAGAGAAATGTCCCAGACTTGGACCGATTATCAAATTTATAAAAGAAAACGGTAATACATTTTGTTTTCCCCATGCCTATATAAAAAGATATTTTATATTATGTCACGAAGGAAATGAAGTATTTAATTGAAGTTCCCGAATCCTTAGTGTATACTATTTTGAATATTTGTCATTGTGCTTTGGGTGCTGGTCACATGGGACACATCCGAACAGAGAAAAGAATAAAGGAACGTTATATTTTTTCCAAACATGACTAAGTTAGTTTTTCAATTTTGTTGGGAATGCCCGTCCTGTTTAAATGTCATGTTTAAATGTTAAGGGGAACATCCCAAAACGAGCCCCCATTTTCAAGTATCCCATTCTGTATGCTCCGTTCAGTAGAATTCATACTGATATCTTAGGTCCACTTCCGACTTGCCGACAGACTGGAGCAAAGTATATTTTGGTTTTCAAGGACTCCTTGACAAGGTATGTCGAACTCTGTCCAATCCCCTCACGTAGCGGTGTGCATATCGCAAACGCTTTGTTACACAGAATCATCGTAAGGCATAGCTGTCCCTCTGTTTTAATCAGTGACAATGCTATGGAATATGTGTCTTCTTTCTTCAAACAACTGTGTAAATTATGGAAGATTAATAAAGTAGAGATAAGCGTTAGGAGCCCTTCAGCAAACAGCAACGTGGAAAGAACGAACTTACAAATAGAAAACTATCTGCGTCACTATGTAAATAAGAAAGGTGATGACTGGGTATCTTTTCTTCCTTTTGTTCAAATTTGTATAAATTCTTCTTTTAATGAAACAATAGGCGAAACTCCGCACTACGTATTGCACGGCTACTGCAAACGATTGCCGTACGATATAGATAATTATATCACTCCATTTTCTCATCCTGACAAAGAATATTGTCCTACTCATGAAGATCTTAGAGATCTTACCGTTAGAACTAATATTATTCGAGAAATTGCAAAAGAAAATTTGGAGAATGAAACCAAAAATTTGTCAATAGACAATGTAATAAAGCTTTAGAATGAAATAGAGATTGGTTGTAGAGTTTATATTTTAGCTATTAAACCTATTGGGCGGCCGAAAAAACTCGCGAAGCGTTGGCAAGGTCCGTACAGAGTTATAGGGATTCTAGGGCGCAACCGTTTTATATTGCAATGTCTTAACTCTGGTCGCGAAATCGCTGTACATAGTGATAATTTTAAAGTTGTGGCAGAGCCCATTATAAATGATAATCCTCCTGTAAATCATAAGTCTTCTTCTCCTAATCTTAAGTATTCCAAAAAGGTTCATTTTAATAATGATAGAAATGATGGTAACAAACAGATAGATTCGTGTGATGAGTCAGAAGATGAAGTTGAAAATGTCATTTTTCCAAATCAGTACACACGAAATTTGCATAAAGTTCCTAATGTTGTTCCTCCGAATAATGATTCAAATTATTCAAATTCGTCATTTAGAGATTGTATAAAAAGGAATTCCATTCCAAATCTTTCTAATCCTAAAATACAAAACAGTCCAAATGATCAAACTTTTAATTCCGAAAGTACTTCGAATTCTCCGTTTTCAGGTTTTCGTGATTCAAATGAAAGTCCAAATAATGTAAGTTCGAATAGGTCAAGGTCAGACTCTGATCATTTCGATAATTCCGATCATTCCGATGAAAGTTACCATCCACATCAGCACTTCCGAGGTCCGAGGGACCAGAGTCCAAAAATTCTTCGTTCGAGTAGAAAACTATTGCTGATGCATAGTACACCTCGTAATGAGGATTCGTTCAATCTTCCTTCTTGTTCTCATGACCGAAATAATATGTCTTTTTCAGAGTAATGTTTTTTTGTTCAAGGGTATTCTGTTCTTGTTTCTATATTCTGTTCTAACTTGGTTACATTAAGTACATGTTGATGAATGAAAGAAGTCGTATATGAGTACTATATATATTATTTTTTTATTCTATCTTTATCATAAGAACCTTGACCATCCTGTACATAAATCTAAAAATGGAAAAGATTTCGGTAGTCGGAAGATGATGTTGTAGAAAATATTTTTTGCGCTGATAAGAATTATTTTATTGTAGTCCATTATATGTAAAAAACATGTCTATAATAGTATTACTTCCTTTGTTTTTTACGTAACTCGATTGTTACTTCCAAATGAGAGTAGATTTTAAGAATGTCATTATCTTGAGGAAGGAGTATTCTATACGGTCGCAAATGTATTCCTTCTGTATAATTACATTCGTCCCGATAGACTTCCCAAAAACAAAAGAAATATTCAGTAGTATGTATTGTTTACATTTGGAGTAGAGTCTGCAACGAGAATTGTATAAAGACGCAAACGCAGATGAATAGTGAGGCAGTCTTTGAGAGCGAGTTGATGGAGTCAGGCGTGATCGCTGACTTGAGGAGCGTGGAGTTTATTCTTTATGTCTAGCCGTTTGTTAGGCTACGGTACAGTGACTATTTATATTTTGAAATGTGAAGTGACTTATTATTTTAACATTCATATTTTTGTGATGTGAAGATTCTTTAGAAGATATTTTATTTCTCTAGCAAGTGAGATTTTGTATGCTTAATTAATATTGATACTATTTCTTCTTACGCAAGTGCGTAATTATTCTACTCATTCGATAAACTGTGATTGGTGTAATCCAAGTGATTTTCATAAATGTCTGAAAGATTATTTTAACTCTGTGAAGAATATATTTTATAAAGAAAAACGTTCCATAAATATTGCTGTTTCAATATTTATTTAAGTCTGTTCTATATCAAGCATACAGGTAAAGTGTGTATCGAATCCATTTTAACTCCCTCCTCAATGCTCTCATTCTGCAATTATATTATTTCTCAACTTTGTAAATTGTTCTACAAGATTTTACATTTTGATATTATTATTACTCACATTGAAGAATATATGTATAAATTTAGATTCTAAGGATATGACAAATGAAATTTATAACACTTATTTATTTATGAGGAAACTGAAATAGATTTTAAGCTGACAATGTTTTATTGAAGAAAGGATATTTATATATATATTACATTTTGATGAAATAAGTTATTTAAGTAAATTTAATAAATAACTTGAGTGTTATTAAGACCCGCTACTTCTATTCTCTCCATTGATGTTCTTGCTGGTAGTTCTTAAGACGATAGAAAGGCTCTCCTCCACAAATTCTCTGTCCTATTTTATAACCTGCAATCTTCTAGTCAAAAGGGTCAATTGTAAACAACCCAGCGTTGTAATTCTGCAAGAGAAGAAACACCGTATAGAAAGTGTCGATCGTGACTAGGACTTTTATATTAAAAAAGTGGCTCAGTTTTATGTTTTGATTCTCTTTTTGAAAAGAGTGGCGATCGTGGAAAAAATTTTGTATGTGGATTTTCTATTGTCTGGGTCTGAAGAAAAGTCAGCCATCTTGGAATTGTATGCTGTCTGAAGAATGTCAGGAATCTACAAGATTTTTTTTTCTTCATATATGATACTTCATTGATCTTCGAGATTTTGCGAGATTCTTCAAATTTCTTCAACATTGCTCATATTTTTCATCAGAAGAAATTTTTTTGCTGGAAATTTGGGTTTGTGGCTTACAAATGAGGTAAAATAAAAGTATTCGTATCGAAGGAAATTTCTGTAAGTGCAGTTACTATTTTATGATTAAATATTTGGTAAAATATTAAAAATATTTATAAAATAATTTATTTCTCATATATTTATAAATAAAATAATAAATGATAATTTTTAAATAAATAAATATATTATATTTATATATATTTAGTTATAATATAAATGCTCGATTTTCATTGGTCAAGGCATCATCTCCCTGATGACGTCACAAGATTGTGAATGCTAGCCTCCAAACAAATCTCTTTAATCAGATATTTGTCTCATAATATAAAATCATTTAAATGTTTATATTTATTTATATTTAAAAGTTTTTAAATATAAATACATACTGGAGTACGTGATTGGAAACAAAAAGTAGTAGAATTGACGTATTTTTGTTGTCAAATATTTTAACTGTAAAAATATTTGCTTCATAATTTTTATTCATCATACACTTATACAGAAAGTAGGAAGTTCGAGGTTAGAATTTCGTACTCGATTACTCTTAAACAGCTGCGTTTAAAATTCTCTGTGTCAAATTGAATGACGCATTTTCTTGTATTAGGCTCCTATAATATTAAAAATATTAATCCTTAATATTTTTATAAGCTATAAATTTTCAAAACTTATTTTTCTATATATGCAAAAATAATTTTATATTTTCTATATATATACTTTGAAATCCCCATTCATTATTTAAATATAATCTATATATATATAACATACTATATATATTAGATATATATATATATAATATATAATATATACTACTATATATATAGTGATTATATATAATATATAATATATATATATCTATATATATTATATTACTATACATAAATCGTATGCTACTAGTAATGATTTCCTATTCAGGAGTTCATATTAGTGCAAAGAGGATATATTTATGTTTTTTCTTAACATTTACTAAACGAATGTAGTATATGTGAAGGATTATTTCACTATATTTGGGAAACTAAATGAAAACATTCTTATGAATTTTCCGTGTCTAGGATATTTCCAAATTTTAATCTTCACTCTGGTAAAACCAAAAATTAAATAATTCATATTATAGTAATTCCTTTGTAAAGTGTGGCTGTATCATTTTTCGGGAGGTAGTTTTATTGTATTGTCTAGTGCGCTGTGGGTGGCACATCTCGTCCATAAAATCGTCAGTTTTGCCGTTAAAGGAGTTAGGGGAGTGGTATTTGAAATGGAAAAGGACCAATATACTATACTATACTATGATATATATATATATATACTATATATATATATTATATCTACTATATATATATATAGTATATATACTATAATTAATACATACTACCTATATATATATCACAAGTGAGACTCTCATATCACTATAAAAAATAGTACAATTATATCGTACCCCTATTGACATATCACTTATACGAGTGCGTGTGTCGAAAGCAGAGGAAGTAAGCATGCCACACATTCAACAAAGTACCGACGGATAAGTCGGTTTACTTGCCTCTCCGCTCTTTCTAGGGAGCCATATGAAGTTCGACAGAATTTTTGATCGGAAAGTCAAAGTATAGGAGTTACGTCAATGTTAGGTTTGTGATGTTCAAAGAGAGTGGTTTGAAGGTCTAGTCAGCACCTGCCCATGCAACCATCCTTGAGACACCATCTACGGTATAGCAGTGATTAATCCATTTCTCCGTAACGGTTCAGGAAGTTATGTCTTCAGGCCTCCGCCCGGACCTGCTGCCTTGAATCACTTTCGAGCTCCCAGAGATTTGTGAACTTTGGATATTTAAAGGAAAAACTGACCTGTTTGAAGAAAGAGTAGAATTATTTTAGCTCGTTTCCGCGAGCTTTCCGAAATGTTAACCCGATAGACCACGGGTCGTCGCTGAAGATTAAGGATAAAATATCAATAAGCATCAATATGGAAGGAACTAGTGACACTCCACTAAACAAAGTTTATCTTACTAAAATCGCTCAAGCACATGATCAATCGTGGGAGGTCTGACAAAAGTTAATATTTTACCCACAGTCCTACACCCAACTAATCAGTTATTAAATAAAGAGATTACTGAGCATATATAGAAGTGAGGTGTATACCCTTGTGAGAGCAAAGTTAAAGGTCTCCACAGGTTGGCGTAAATTATATGGTACACGAGCCCACAGACAGCTCTTAGGATCAGAATCGAGGAGTGATAACCGCAAAACGCTCCTAAATATTGCTCCCAAGCATCACAAAATCAAGGAATTAAGAAATGCCAGAACTCAAAATTGTGAATAAAATGATGACTTAACTGAACCCCGTGACGTTGGGGGATGGTTCCAAGTGCCAGTGAGTGTTATGCACTTCAGAGAATACAAACTATGCTGAGCAGTACTATTAAAAGAGGAAGGAATCACGCCAAATCCCAACGTTAGAATTGGCAGGGAGAGGGATCCAGATGAACCCCAACTCCGAAACAACTCCAAGAGAAAGATTCAGGATGGAATTCCAACTTTAATAATAGCACGCGAGCTAAATATCACTAAGGAATCCCACGCTCAAATTATCAGCCCAAAAAGAAAAGCAGAGGTCAATGCCCAAGGTTGGAAAGAAAGATTCACAGTGTAAATCCCAACTATGAACCCTGTCAAATAATAAACAATTATTTGGATTGTATTACCATACATTTAGTATTGCATATTGACAGTTAAAAGAAGCTCACAATATATCTATTGCTATAAAGAAAGCATACCCTGATAATCCAAGAGGGTTTTCTTAAATGGGGAACTAATGTCAACGGCCCTCCAGCAAGCAACAAGGATAGTAAATCGAGTAATTTAAAGAGAGTCAAGTTTGAGATATCTGGGTACATTACTTACAATATATTAACTTAATAGATAAAACACAATATATTTGGCCAGCACTGGACCTTCTGAAGACAGCTAGAAAGGCTTAATTCAACTTTTCCAGATCGTGCACCAATATTCAGCACAATTATATTTTTACTATCATCTGTGCTCCTGGTGCTATGCTTTTATAAAATATATACGAATAATCCATCATTCAACATATAATCATATTCTTTCAACAACTAAAAAGAAGAAAAAACGTTAGTACTATACATGTTATAAGGGTTTTTCAATAATTGGAATTGTAAAGCACGAATCTGAAATGATTTGCTATTTATTCACTAAGGCCTGGATTGCAAAAACATGGTTACAGATAATTCCGACTGTTATTATAAAAACATCTTTCATGTAGAATAAACAACACCGAGAATAAGATAGCGAATTGCCAATTGACATCAATGGTCGCACGACTCTATATATATTCTCCCCCTTCATAGTCCTCCTCATCTCTACCACGAATAACACCAACAACCCCGCAACCCTAATCACATACTCCACGAATCCGCTATCGAAGTATAATCTGCACTGTACGAGCTCAGTAGAGCATCACACATAGAGAGAGCGAGTCGCTTCCGCGCAGGAAGAGATTACTCAGGGACGCTTGACGCACACTGCATGTAATATGTTACAATACTTTTATTTTTTTCGAATTATTATATTAACAGAATTATGTTTATTTTTTATATAAATCTTTCACATTTATTCTTTAAGGATTCTAGAGATAAACGGTGTCTAACACAAGAAAAAAATCAAGTTAATATGGGTTCCTGGTGATATAATCCATACAACCAAGACACACACACAGGTTCTTGACCAGTTTGAACTAGTGACGATTATGCTCACGGGGTGACACTAACTTGGGCACTTCCCCTTAACAATAGCTGTGTATAACAAAGTCAATCCGTATATATGTCTACCTCGACGATCTTGCTCTCATTCACTCTGATCCTCATATTCCTAGTATCGTTCCGCATCAACACGCTATCTTAAAAGAGCCAAATCTCTGTAGTGTACTACAGTCAACAGACCTCGCTCACACTATTTACAACTCGCTAGTCCAAGTCCAGCGGACAGTTTTAACGGCCTGCTCATCATCAGATCGTGCGGACCGCTGCGATACAACACAGGCATCTGCAATAACGTGTTTGCCGACGTACGCCTACTAATGGTACACCCCCTATCTACCCAATCAGGACTGGACACAATGTGTCCTTTGTTATCACGTTGTGACCCAACTTCCCATTATCTCCGCACACCACCTCAGTATAGTCACGCGCCTGTGGCTATCTGTTTTCACCTCTTCAGTCAGCCTCATTCGTAATCTTTTCTCCAAAGCATCGATGTTATACAGTGATGAACACAGGTACGCCAACACGATTAATGTTCGGCCTGACACACAGTCTTTATTCGTATATCCCATAGATCCGTCGCCATAATGGCTATGCAGAACATACCTTTGATGTCCTCGGTGCCACTGTTACGTTGAGAAACCGACAGATATTGGTATCTCTTTGTCCTTCCCTACGTATGTAGAGTTGATTTCACCGGGAAAAAACATATCAAAGAATACCGGCAGTATTGGAGGTCATGGAAGGATTTCCAATTATTAAAAAACACAGAGACAAATATCTTCCATAAAGTCTCAAGAATCTATTAGATTCTTCATCATATAATTAACTGTCTCGGAAGCGAAAAAATGACGTAGAGTAAACTAAGCCATTTTTCACCTTCGTTTCAATCAACTGATCTGTGCAACTTTGAGTCAAATAAAAAACTCGGAAAATTACCAATAAGCGCAGATTATAAATAAAAGAAAAAAACACAATCTTCAATCTACTTATAAATTTAAAAGTTTGATCTTTAAATAAAGGGGCTCCCGTATACCACCATCCAGGCAAATCAATAGTTGCTTGAAAGTTCTCATGCGTTGTTCATCGAAAAACACATACCTCATCGCATAAACATGAAAATTTTATTTCTCATTATCTATGATTTTACTATTTCGAAAATAGAAACGATCTAGGATGTCTTTTTCCTGAATTCTTTCTATTCTTCTTTCTGAGATATACTGTATGAGAACTCACCCAGTTGGAGACGCCCAATTAATTTGACAGAGAAGAGAGTCGTACCTCATTCCAAGTTATAGATTAATCAGAGAAAATCGGATTATCTCCTTCAGGCACCAGGAACCGGGACAAATCTGTAAAACAAGTTTTAAGCTCCTCCGGCCCACAAGCTCTGCGGCATACCCTCTGACCGGTTCGTCTGAACCAAGCACACAACATGTATTACCAACTATTATAATATATCATGATATTTCTTTCCAACTATTATAATATATATATTATTAGTGTGAGTTATGGTGGTTTTCAGTGAACTTATACAGAATAATTATATGCTTTGTTTGAATACTATATACTTAGGACAGATCTATATATTTATACATTATGGTATTTAACCCCATTAAGCAATATAACGTGAGGAATTCTATCACACAAGACTTTTTTGATTTTTTATTTATTTTTTTCATAGTTTTATTTTAGTTGCAAGCTTACACGCAAGGAAATCCAGACACACAAGATCCGAATTTTACAAAGAATCATGCTACACCAGGAAGGCTTTTTTCGTCACCTGTCGAGTTAAAGCTGTTGACGATCACAGGCCACACTAGAAGTAGAGCGATAACATTCAAAACAGCTTCGATTAAGTATGAAGATGTATAGTTAGACACCAAATAGTTCCGAAAGGTAAGTTTACTTAACGAACTAAGAAAGCAAGGGAACAGATTTTTTTTTTTCTGTAATATAAATTAGAGTTTGTACCCCCATACTTAAATATGATGTGGCCGAAGTAACCTTGCAACTTTACGTTACCCATCGAGTAACTATATAGGAACCAGAATCAGATCTAGATTTCATTTCCTAAACAAATTGAGAGTTCAGCTCGTCATAGCTTCTTATTCGGCAGCTTGAGACGTATCGAATGTTATCAGGAACAAAGTCGTGGTCACTTTCTTAATGCAACCGAGACAAGGTGATATAAACGACTGGTCCTTCTTCTTTACCGAGCCAATAACATACCCTCCACTGCGGACACGTCACATCAATCTAACATTGGGGAGATAATTGGAACTGATCCTCTACTCCCTAGTGCGTCATGGAACGATCATCCAATCTGGCGCATTTCTCTCCAGATTTCCTCATCAATGTGGACCCAAAGTTCACACCATCTTCTACTACTTATCCAAATGATGTTGGTGGTGGATTACCCAAACTACACCGTCTCCCACTATTGAAAAGTGTGAATTCTAAGTTGCCGAGAAGCGTGTCAATGTAAAGAACCATTTCAGCCGGCCGGCACTGGATCGATATATTGACCAAGGAAATTACTATTGGCGGCTGAAACCATAAAATTCAGTCTTGAGAACTGGAAGAACTACTTCTGAGTCAAAAAATGTTTAACCAACTCAGTCGGGCAAATCACCCATCAACCAACTCTCGATCCAAGAAACA
Source organism: Trachelipus rathkii (assembly GCA_015478945.1). Taxonomy (NCBI): domain Eukaryota; kingdom Metazoa; phylum Arthropoda; class Malacostraca; order Isopoda; family Trachelipodidae; genus Trachelipus; species Trachelipus rathkii. The sequence continues at coordinate 3,925 of JABUQX010062767.1, read as the reverse complement.
AGATCCATAGGCATCATCCTCAGAAGAGGGACTGGAGGGAGAATACGTTAGGTCTTTACCATAAAAAAGGACGGATGGATCCGTTAGACTCAACCAGATGCTTCCAGATTAGGACTTTCCCAACTGTGATGCATGGAAAACCTATAAGTCCGATTATCATTAGTTTACCCTTTGCAGGAAGAAGACAGAGCGGATTTAAATTGAATCAGGTATTCATGTGCATTACATATCATCTTTAGCTAATTCTTAAAACTCAGGGTAGGATTTCAGCCATGCGCTTAGTGACCCCAGGTTACGTACCCATGGGATTCTATAGGAAACCAGATGCGAGGGAATTTATTAATCGTAATTCTCAGGATAAAATCCTAGAATGCGTGAACTCCGCCTCACGGTCATACCTATGACACTGTGAATACGCATCATTTGGATGTCTCGTCCCGAAAGAATGGACTCGAGGTGGAGCTATATTAGGAATTACCGAGAGGGAGGGTAGCAGAAAAATCTGTAACCGCTTTGTCGGACACCGGGCATCCTCGTAAGACCTCGGAAGGATAATGAAGGAATACGTAAGATCCTTCCTCCATATCATATTGATGAAGTTTTCTCCCGCGATCCCATAGCAGTTGGCTCTGATTACCGGAGTAATCTGGGCAAGTATTGGAATATAACTCACTACGAAGATAGGAATTAAAAGTTAAGAATCCCTCAAAATCAGCCTCCTCTTCCAGGGAGATCACGCCATAGTGAACAATTAAGGTGATCAGCCATGGACTCTGACTGCATAAGAACTCTGAGACTGACATCATGTCTCAGACTCGAAAGATCGCTATGATTCAGCGAAGAATTCATCCATATCCCCATCCGAACAAACTTTCCTCATCCGAGAAAAATGCGCATCACTAATTTCCCTTAATTTCGTAGTCAGTATTTTCGTAATACCTAAGGAATCTCAATCCCATTCTCTTAAAGTGGCAGAACATGACATTTTTGAGTTCGTACTGGAAGATGCTATTCTCTGTCAGACGATATGACACCCTATTCCGGGTTATCATCACCAACAGTAAATGCCCTCCCACCTATTATGAAATTTTAAGAGCATGTGGACCAGTTCGTATTACTTTACGAGCTACTTTTTGACCACCTGTCGAAAGGTTTAAAATTGACCACTGCCCTCTTTCAATATTGGGGAAAGTGTGCAACTGGACATGAGATTTGTAGTAAAATAATCAGCAAGGGCTGACATTCCAATGATATGATAAGTATTATTAAAATATTAAAATAGAGGAAGACAATTCTCATCCCAAGTAGCGGGTTGCTCCAGAACTAAACATTTCAGTAGTTGAATTAAACTTCGATTAAATCGCTCGGAGACCCCCCTGTAAAGCATGAAGTGGAAGAATATTTTACCCCCATTATATGGGGGAATTTCCCTATATCATATGGTGAGGGAGGGAGGAAATGATTGCTTCATTCTTCATTGCTGTTCTAGTTCGGTTAGATCCACATATAGGTTAGCAGCGTTTCCTTCCCCAGTTAGGTCAAGCTGGACTTGTCGGCAATGGGAACTACAGACACCCATTTAGAATAATGATCAATAAATATCATGCAGTATTTATTTCCCTTAAAAGTTTTTGGGAATTGAATCAAATCCATGGCACATAAATAGAAAGGATAGTTTTGGCCAAGATTTTCAACATGGTGGAGTTATTTATTAAGAAAAGTTTTTCTGCATTTGGCAAAACAAACAGGGCAGCACCGCACTACATCGGAAATTACCATTGATTGACCCTAGGATGCCCAGAAAGTGCTTGTATACCTAACTGCGAGCAGCTTGTTTCCGACCTATTATGGGCACAGCGATACATGGTAGTCCCAGAACTATTGGCATATTAGTACAGTCCAAAGAGAATTGCACTAGCTATAACAGATTCACCGGACTTAGTTCAGTAGTACAAGATGTCATTTTCCAAAACCATTTTTAGAATGACTTTTGTATGTTTTAGGAACTTGTTGCCAAGATTTATATGTTTTCAGTTTTTCTTAAATCCCTTCAATAAATACCGAAGAAGTACGATCATTATTTTGATCGTAGATAAACATTCAGTATCATTTAATATTAGTATGATACCACACGTTTTTTCACCTGTTATAGTAGAGGACTTTTAAATTGGACTGGTACAGAAGTGTATTGCCATTGCCCACCACAGTCAATTTTTCCTTGCAGATGAATCAGTTGTTTTCGGGACATATCAGGTAATAAGTGATTATCCCTAAGAGCACAAGTACCAAGTATCAATGGGTTATCCACCATGTATTTTCCTGGGGAACTAATGAAAATGACCTTTCATCCACCATCCAAAACCCATATTAAACCTCAGGATTATATTTACATAGTGAACAATAGGAATTCGTTCTCTATTTCCAAAACCACTGATGGCCCTTACTCCTATGTCTTCGGAAGCCAAAAGCTCTTTTTGGATTCCCTAGGGAAGAGAACAAACGTCTCGGAGCTTATCAGAGATTTACTCCAGCCCCAATATCTAACGAGGCTCGGCAATCATAAATGGGAGCATCCTGATCATCCAATTTGACACAGACGATCAAAGGTTCTATGTCGGCCTGGCACAAGTTAATAGCAACGACCATGTCTTCACTAGCATAGGAATAAGGTTTATGCGAGAATTTATTCACTGGAGGTATCCCAAAAGTTAATAGAAGGATCATCCAGTCATTATCCAAGTCCTTTTCCACAGATTGACTCATCTCTGTGGGGACTAGTCGTTAACTGATTTGCGGGGCGAGCTTCAGCATAACCCCCCCTTTGCAACGACCTTGCATGAGTGAGACACGGTTTCACAGTTCACACGAGTCCCAGAAAATAGGCGTTTGGAAGCGGGCCTTTCTCAGTGGTTTAGACCTAATTTTTCTGGCTTAGCGGGAATGATGATCGCGCAATAACTTTCTTACCGCACTTTGAGTATTCTCTAGGAGGAGTTCGTGCGGATTCACTGGATACTGGAGGGTGCGTGAGAGCACCTCATTCCCGCCGTAGAGGACCTCTACAAAGGACATACCACTTTCCGCGCGGTATTTACGGAAGATTGATGGAAGGAGGAGTTCCTAGCCGGCATTCGGCATTTAGATGGCCCCGTTTTCTTGCAGTAGCTGACAGACCCCAATACTTATAGCATTCCGCATTTCGTGTGCTTCGTTTCTCACAGTAGTCCACCACAAGATATTCATCCGATCTCCCGATCCTGAACGACCATTTCGATTTGCATTACGTGTATTTTCTGAGTTTCTGGAACGGTCATTACTTCGTTCGAGTGAATTTCCCGAACAGTAGTTGTGTAGACAATGACGAACTGCTATTATTCTTTCCGGAGGACTACGTTCCTTCCAAGATTAGTAAGAGCGATGTTAAGGTTGAATTGAAAGACTTAGGCGTTACCTGTTCAACCTATCTTACGCAACACAATACAGGCCACCAGCGAGTGGCAGCATTGATCTGAATTATGGACTCAAACGATTCGTTTAAGTCCAAACCTCCTGTCATTCGGGAATAGTGATGGGCCGGACCTCAAGTGATTTGTTTGGGAACATGAATTTGGCAATAGTCAGTGCTTTCGTTATATGCTGCTCTTAAGAGAGTCCGCGAAAATTCGACACTACTTTGCCCATGGAGCACTCGCACTTAATACCGTCCAGCTGCCATCATATTTGATGAGACGAGTATATGACCTGCGTCAGCCGCCAACGACATATCTGCAACATAATGGAGGGCACAACTACATTGCTAGAAAAATCCAATTGAGTCTCTAATTCAAGTGAAATCATTGATCTCTCATTATGCAGGTACCGCGGATGTATGCTATTGACTAGCTAGGCACTAGAACGAAGAGCGCGCGACACATCGTTGATCGCT